>WBNH01005500.1:0-65013 GCA_013401255.1 Urocolius indicus
AACACCTGCCATTCTGTGACTCTGTATGGCACTTCAGGAAAAAAAATCCAAATCCACTGACATCCTTCAGAGACGTGGTTTGGTTCTGTGCAAGCTCCTCAAATGCTTGTGACACACAACTGATTGGCCAAGCAGGACAGAGACAGGGAAAAAGAGACACAGCTCAATTTTGGTTTAAACTGTATGCCAATAGTCCCACACTGAATCGGCAGTTTGCCTTGACACCCTTAGCTGTCTGGTACATCTCACTGATCTCTAATTCCTCACCCCTATCAGCTTCCCAGGCAGGGTTTCACTCAGGCCTCAGTTCACTCTGGGGATGGGGGTGGGTGTGTAGGTGCTTAACTGATCAGCGTGAGTGACGTGTTCTTAAACCTTCCTAAAATGTCTGAATATGAGCATTGCCTTGAAAATAAACTGCATTTCATAAGATTATTTGCACACACAGTGCTAAGCATGGTTAGAGATGGTCTCCCCGCAGTGAAAGAAAAAGGAGAAAGACCTACGATTATTCAAAGTCTTATTTCTACAAGCACAGATAGCAGATATGTGTGTTATTTGTCCCTTTTACTACATTCAATACATATTATAATACATGCAAATGGACATTTTGGCCTTTCCTATCTGCCTTATCCTGAAAGTTTACACATAAATAGTGTGAAAACACCATAGAAATACTGGAGAAATTATGGGATCAAAAGCTGATAACTAAGATAGGAGGCAATTTGTATTTTGGACATATAAGCATTTTTAGATGTTTTTAAATCACAGTAATGGAATGTAGAAATCAACATAGAATTGGGTCTTTTTCCCCCTTTTTGTTGACTTTTATATTTTCCTTGAAATGTTCCTCAGTAAGTTCTCTAAAAATCTCATCTTGATGTATCTTAATATAATGTTAATATACCATAAAAATAGCACAAAATTCTGAAACTATTTTCTTCTTTCATATATTTTGTTTCTAGTTAGATGTCCCACTCCATATTAAAATGTGTACTTAGTACATACATCTGTGTAATGTACGTTACCATAAAGAAACCTAGTTTTTCATGTCAGGCAATACTGTAATTGTCTTTAAAATGTAACCAGTAGGACTGAAAATCTTGCTGAGTTGAAATACTCTATCACTAATTTCTTTTGCATTCAGAATATCAGGAGCACTGGTTTTACTTCGAAGCCAAGTGGCAGTTTTATTTGGAGGAGAGAGAAATCAATGAGGAAAATCAGAATAAACCTGTCTTTCCAGACAACTATGACGCGGAGGAGAGAGAAAAGGTAACTGTAATTTTAGAAGGTGCTCAGAAAGGTTCTGAACAGAGAGAGAGGTATTTTCAAATAGACAACAATATTTTTCGAATGTTTACAGTTCCAGTAGCAGTAGTCAGGAAGTCTTTATTGCCTTCTAAAACTTCAAGGAAAAAAAAAACCACCGCTCCCATCCTTGGCTCAGGAATGTGTTAACATCAAAAAGCAATTGCCACTGGTCTTGAGGTTCCTGTAATGGGAGGAAACAGCGCAGAGACAGACCTAATGGTCAGATGTTTTTGATGCCCAGAGCAGGTACAAAATATAAGCCACAGCTATTTGAGGATGGAAAAGGCAAACGTCCAGACAAGAGTTCTCATTAAAACCTAATGGAGCTGTGGCCTGGGTCCCACAGAAATCCTCCCAGGTACTATTAGCTGGACTTGGTCATGGTCTTTCAAGCAGAAGGCAACCTCCCTAACCAGTTCTTTACCAATGCAGGCTGTGCCCAGTCTAGCTTTAAGTTTCGAGAGATGGTGTTTCACCACATCCCATGAGTACTGTTTTATAGTATACATAATCTTTCCTTTGCCTTATGATTTCTGGTTATATATTCTTAAGAGAACTAATGTGTCTTCTTCCCTGGTGTTTACAGCTTTCTGTTACGTGCTGGCACCTCTCAAAGCTCTCCACTTAGCAGCTAAGCAATAAGTATGTGGCTCTTGTCACCTTTTCCCATAAATCAATCCTTTTTTCCAGACTATTAAAGCACAGATCTATTCTGAGAAGTTGCTTTGTATATTTTTAGGTGCTTATCTACACAGCGAAAGGTGCCAATGGAAGATAGATTGACTGTGGATAATAAGAAATTGCTCTCTCTAAGCATAACAAATAGATCTCTTTCCAGTTTTATTTTATTAATTCAGTGCTACAAATCTGCTACTAGTTTTGTTCCTTCCAGTTTTACTGGAGTCTTAGCAGAGCATTTGGACAGATTAAACCCAATAGTATTTCCCCACGATCGTTTCGAGAACTGCATGAATTCCTAACACAGAAACAACATTTACTTTCATTACCCTAGCCCAACAAGTTTGGCCTATTGAGCTGTTTATTTTTATTCACAAGAAAGGAAAATACTGTTTGACCCTCAAACTTCCCTGCTAGCCAGAGATCGTGGCCTGACAGAAGTCAGGAGATGTAATTTGTTTATAAGCCGAGTGTGTTAACAGTCATGGAAAGAATAAATGCAGAGAAGGAAACCATCCATCCTGTGTTTTTCCCAGGAGTGCTTTCCTTTGCACTCCCTCCAGACTAGATGGCCACTTGTGTCTGCAGGTATAGCTGACTGCCTTTCCACAGGCAATTAATAAAGCACCAATATCTGACATCACTCTTGCCAACAGGTCGCTGTATGCATGCTCGTGCTCAAGCAGGTGCACCTTTCTGCAGGCACATACCAGCGGCAGGAGATGTGGAAATAAAGCCCTCAAATGTGGCTCAGAGTGATCTGAGTACACTGCAAAGACAATTTTCCTCCCCAGAAGAAATTACACTTTGAAATGCTGAGCAATACAGACCACATTCTGCAAAAGCAGGCACGCAGCTTAAACTTGGAGATAACTAGAAAAGTGGGGATAAAGCTGAAATTATCTCTTCTTGAATGTATAAATACAAGATGGCCCAGCATCATTTTGCAGTGATAAGTGTTTGGAACATGTTAGACACACAGTGAACAAGCAGGCATTGCTATGACCTCAGGATCAGCCTTGCTTCTGCAAAGGGGTCACTGACCCTGCTTGCTTTCCTGTATAGCAAAACAAGAGAGGAAGCAAATCAAAGTTGTTAAGGATAATTAGACTCTGAGGATCTGATGTATGAATTACTTCCAAATTTGGTCAGCAGCTCAGTGCCTTCAGCGGGAGGGAGTGCTTGTTGACACCCCTCACCACACTGCTAGTTCTTGCCAGCCCAGTCTGAGCCTGTGCCACATCGCAGGGTTGCATGAAGGTGAAAGAGTCTAAAGGAAGCTGCACTTCTGAAAAGTTTGAGAAATGCTGCCTTGGGGCAGTTAAGTCCTCCAAGGCTCAGTCCCCAGGACAGTGATCCCTAATGCAAAATTGTTTCAGCAAGTCAGGATGACATCAGGTGCGTGCAGAGCATCAGCCGTCCTAAGGGCTAAATGGAGTGACACTTGAGCTGCCTGCACCAAGAATAGCACCTCCATGCTTAGTTCTCTTGCCTTTGGTAGCATTACACTTCTGTCAGTCCTGCTCCACCAGCATCCAAAGTGGATAAGACTGGAAAGTTGGAAAGGAAAGGAAAGGAAAGCAAAGGAAAGGAAAGGAAAGGAGAGGAGAGGAAAGGAAAGGAAAGGAAAGCAAAGGAAAGGAAAGGAAAGGAGAGGAGAGGAAAGGAAAGGAAAGGAAAGAGCTGTAGTCCAGCTCCGCCTTGTTTAATGTATATGCACTTAAACCACAACCAAGTATGTCATAGCTGAGGTGAAAATTAATAGATAGAAATGTGAACCCTTCATACATGTTGCAGAATCCAAGATCCTGCCAAGCAACAGCAATGAAATGTACCATTTCCTTTAAAGGAAGGCATTTCTTTACTATAAATTTATCAGCATTGAGTTCTACCCAAAATGAGAGGATTTGGGGCAGGAAAAAATAAGTTCCGGAGCTACCTCCTCTAGAGAAAATCTGGTTTTCCTGTGTAAAACTCATTGTGGGTTTTGGAGATTGTTTTCTTCTTTCTCTTCCTGGAGAAGAATGTTTTCTCACATTTGCAAATTTTTTCCTTCTTGTTCAATCAATGTTTGTAGAAGAGGAAAGAAACGGCTTGGCTTAAATTAATATACTTGGAAATAGAGCCCCTAAAGTTATTACCGAATCAGAACTTTTTCACCCTCCTACATAAAACTTGCCTAATTGAAACATTTGCAAATGTGTAACAAGTGGAGTTGAGTATGTTTACAAGAGCCAGGAAGAGGAGTGACAAAGTCAGTCCTTATCAGCCCTGCTTTTTTTAAATAAAAAGGAATATCGAGGGTGTGAACTTGGAATTGACCTACTTTTTGGCATTCTTGTCTTGCTTATATCAAGTCAAGCTCTTGGCCTGCACCTCAGGCATCACCTCAGCTGTGGCAGCTCCACTGTGCTGAGATGAGCTATTCCTACCTAACAGGAGAGAAGCCTCACATCCCCATGTCCAGTGCCCTACCATGATGCCACTGTTTCTCCCACAGACATACCGGAGGTGGAGCTCTGAAGGCCGTGGAGGGAGACGAGGCCACGACGCCCCCATGATCGCCTACGATGCCTTGCTGGGCTGTGGCGGGGACTGGACAGAGCTCTGCAACCGCTCCATGTTCCACGGAGGTGAGGTTCCCCCCACGACTCCCATCACTCTGCGTCCTCGCTGGGGCCGGGAGAGAGATCTCTTGGCTGTCAGTTGCTAGCATTCACTCATCTGACATGTCGCCTGTTATATCTGAGCCCCTGGTTTTATCCTCTCAACCTCCTTCTTGCAGCAGCTGCTGCCACACAGGCCATTTACAGTGCTTTTCAAATGTTGCTCCATCTAAGTCTCATGCTTTCAGCAGAGATGCAAAAGGAGTAACTCCAGAGTGGCTCTGTAAAGGGCTGGCGTCTTCTCCCACCAAAACAATACCGCATTTGGCAAAACAATCAATCACTGTGCAACTAAAGAAGGGAGAAAAATAATAAAGTGTTCAATCAAGTGCCAGGCAGATAAAGTCTAACACTTAGATGCACCCAATTAATTGTTTATTGCAGTTGTGCAAGGGGTAATTCTTGCTGGTAGCCATGTCCTGCTGTGCTTTAGAGTGGGCCGGTGTAACTAGGGGGAAAGGGCTGCAGCCCCAAATCACCTGCTCCCTCCCTGTGTGACGTGGGCCCTTGGCTGAGGCTCTGAGTCCCTCCCTCACTCTGACAAAGTGCTGGTTGCTCACAGCTCCTTGCTGCGGAACCTGGTAGGCACAAACCTGCAGGCACTGCACAGAGCATCAGTGCTACTCACCATGGCCAGATGATTTAAAATACATGCATAGAACAAGTGGAAGCTGGCTCAAGTTGTGCCAGGGGAGGATTAGGTTGGAGAGCAGGAAGAACTTTTTCACTGAGAGGGTTGATAAGCATTGGAACGGGCTGCCCAGGGAGGTGGTGGGGTCTCCAGCCCTACAAGTATTGAAAAGATACGTAGATGAGGTGCTGAGAGACATGGTTTAGGGGTAGGCTGGACAGTGTTGGGTTAGTGGTTGAACATGATGATCTTAAAGATGTTTTCCAACCAAAAGGATTCTTTGAATTAGTGCCACGTTGTGCTGTGAGCAGGGAGAGACACTCTAATCCAGGATATTTGCCATGTAACTGAGACCTCTGCAACTAGTCTTCTCTCTTTTTTTCCTACCAACGAATAGCCGCCTGCAAGAGCTGTTGTGTTCAAGCATATTTTCCCCAAACCAAATAGGCTCCTAGTCCAGGAGTACATGCCACAGAGGCATTACCATGCGCTTGCCTTGGCATTACTCTCCTCTCTAGGCATCCTAAGCTGCATTGCCAGAGGCAGGAAATGGAGTGGTGCAAACCTTTGGGACTCACCCAAAGTGCCCCCACCACACTCCATCAATGGCTTCATATTTCTTCCTCTGTGCAGAGTGTGTGAAGGTGGCAGTAAGAAACCATTGCAACTGTGTTTCAACTTGCAGGAGAGAGCGCGGCTACTGGCTCCATCGCTGGCTGCCTGTATGGTTTGGTTTACGGCCTAAGCAAGGTCCCCAAAGGCTTGTACCAGGACCTGGAACAACGGGAGAGGCTCGAGTACTTGGGCGAGAATCTGTACCGACTATCCATGGAGGAAAAGTAAAGCGGTTTCCGCCATTTTCTCTTTCTATAAAGACTATATCAAACCCTGTAGATAACTGACTGAGGTTCGTAGCAAAGGAACTAGCTGAAAGCTACTCTGAAAGGCTGTATGTAGATTGCGTGCAAGTGAAGACAGCTAAGTTGTACGTTCAAGTATTTCTGCCCTTTGTGGGTTTGGTTTTTTTACAGATGTAGGGATTCCTGAGTATAAAGAGTGCTGCTTAAACTAGTGAGGTAATCTGTAATGGAAACAAAATATATATAAAACCTCTTTTGATTGATGTCAGCCTAACTTGCTATAATACCACTTCTCAAACAGCTGTGACCAGTTATTACACATACAAAGTTAACTCTCAGAACTAATGCTTTCCTGCAAAACTAATGGTGGCACTCACTTACGGGGATATTCTCTGTATATTTTACAATCCTTTCACCACTGTGTTCCTCCTTGTTCTCAAATCTAATGTGTCTGTGACACTTGTAAACCTAATGTCTCACGGATTAGCTTTTAATGAACCACTGATCCCCGCATCAGCACTGTGGTGCAAGGTATTGTTACATTAGAAGCTTCCAGAAAAGGAAAAGCTAACACTAAAAATACCCTCAAGGAACAGCAAAGCATCAGTGTGTCTAAAATTTCTGAATTATGCTTTTATTCCTCCTGAGTCTTCAGAACAAAAGTGGTTTTTTTTTTAAATATAACTGGATTAAATATTTGTAAATAAATTCATCTTACACAATTTTCTAAGCATCATTATTTTTAGACCAAGCAGATTATGTGTTGCTGTATCAGTATCAGAATTTTTGGCTGAGGTCTTCAAGCAGTTGTAATAGGTCAGCAGTTAGGCTACGATACATTTCACAAGTCCAAGCACCACAAAAACCCCAGGAAGAAAAAAGTTACAACTGTTTTACCTTTTTCTTATTTCCTTATTTCCTTTTTTTCTTTTTTCTTTTTTCCCCTTTCTTCCCCTTTATTCCTTTATTCCTCTCCTCTCCCACTTCAGCTTTTTCCTTCTTTTGCTTTTTCCTTCTATTTCTCCCTTCTTTTTTCTTTTTTCTTTCTTTTCATTTTCTTTTTCTCTTCCCTTTTCCTCCTCCTTTTCTTTTTCTTTTCCTTTGTCCTCCCCCTTTTCGTTTTCCTTTTCCTTCTTTTCATTTTCCTTCTCTTTTTCTGTTTGCCTTTTCATTTCAATTTTTATAGTATTTTTTTTTCTTTTTTAAAATTATTTTTTTAATAAAACTACAAATGACTCGGTTAAAAGTTGAACACAGCAGACAAAGAAGCAGTAGACTCCAGTGAGAGAGATTCTGATGCCTCTGCAGGAGCATAGGGACAAATCTGGAATCCTCAATGAAATCACACAGAAGAAGTGAGCACAGAATTTGACCCTGGTGTTTATGTTTTACCTCAGAAGTTCAGAAACCGAGGTCTACATAGCACTTTCTAAACTCCACCGTGAGTGATTGCTGACATGGTGTTGGTTTCTCCTGTCTTTCTCCAGCTGCTGAACTGTGTTTTAAAAAGATAGCTAAAAATACATAAGTACTCTCCTACCCTTTTTTCCATGTAAGCATTTGCTGGAATCGTCACTGGCATGTTATGTGTCAGAAAGAGGAGCAAGTGATCCCTCACATTATGAATAGCAGCCAGCATGACAATATCCATATGAAAAGGTTTTCCGTACTATGAGCTACTTCACACACTGCTGTTTTAGCATGTTTTCTCTTGGCAGCTTCGCAAGGTGCTTCTTGTTTGCTTTGGAGTTACATTAAACTAAAAGTAGCATTTGTGTCAGTAGCTTTGATTTAAGAGAATACCAAGACTTCCTAAAAACATTCCTTCTAGTTTAGGATGCCTTTAGCATACCTGTAATAAATTCAGCTATAGAGAAGGGAGAAAAACATATCCTGCATAAGGTAGGATTTTCTCTGACACTTTGGGTTTTCCTCTTCCTTTAGAAAAAAAAATAATTAAAAAAATNATTCCTTTATTCCTCTCCTCTCCCACTTCAGCTTTTTCCTTCTTTTGCTTTTTCCTTCTATTTCTCCCTTCTTTTTTCTTTTTTCTTTCTTTTCATTTTCTTTTTCTCTTCCCTTTTCCTCCTCCTTTTCTTTTTCTTTTCCTTTGTCCTCCCCCTTTTCGTTTTCCTTTTCCTTCTTTTCATTTTCCTTCTCTTTTTCTGTTTGCCTTTTCATTTCAATTTTTATAGTATTTTTTTTTCTTTTTTAAAATTATTTTTTTAATAAAACTACAAATGACTCGGTTAAAAGTTGAACACAGCAGACAAAGAAGCAGTAGACTCCAGTGAGAGAGATTCTGATGCCTCTGCAGGAGCATAGGGACAAATCTGGAATCCTCAATGAAATCACACAGAAGAAGTGAGCACAGAATTTGACCCTGGTGTTTATGTTTTACCTCAGAAGTTCAGAAACCGAGGTCTACATAGCACTTTCTAAACTCCACCGTGAGTGATTGCTGACATGGTGTTGGTTTCTCCTGTCTTTCTCCAGCTGCTGAACTGTGTTTTAAAAAGATAGCTAAAAATACATAAGTACTCTCCTACCCTTTTTTCCATGTAAGCATTTGCTGGAATCGTCACTGGCATGTTATGTGTCAGAAAGAGGAGCAAGTGATCCCTCACATTATGAATAGCAGCCAGCATGACAATATCCATATGAAAAGGTTTTCCGTACTATGAGCTACTTCACACACTGCTGTTTTAGCATGTTTTCTCTTGGCAGCTTCGCAAGGTGCTTCTTGTTTGCTTTGGAGTTACATTAAACTAAAAGTAGCATTTGTGTCAGTAGCTTTGATTTAAGAGAATACCAAGACTTCCTAAAAACATTCCTTCTAGTTTAGGATGCCTTTAGCATACCTGTAATAAATTCAGCTATAGAGAAGGGAGAAAAACATATCCTGCATAAGGTAGGATTTTCTCTGACACTTTGGGTTTTCCTCTTCCTTTAGAAAAAAAAATAATTAAAAAAATTGAAGAGCATTCATAACTGTTCCTATGTTACCTTCTATCTAGGCTGGGGAGGACCAAGTTTTGTTTCAGGGACAAATAAAAGAAAATCCTTTAAACAGTATTTCCCAATGACTGAACCTATAAAGCACTGTTTCTGCAATTGTTGAGACAAGTGGTGTGTTGGCCATCATTTCACTGAAAGCACTATAAAGGCCTGTGCATTGGTCTGAGCAGGTAGAGCTGCTCCCAGTTGCTTTCCTTTTCTAGGGACAGATTGTTTGACTACAGACCACGCAGAGCCTCATAGCAATGAGATGCCCAGGGACAAGGATGTCCACAGAATGCCACACCTCACATGTTCCAGCTCGTGGCCATTTCCCCAGAGCTATCCAAAAGCAAGCCAGAGCAATCCATGGTTCTCTGGCAGCTTCTGCAATTTAGATAATGCTTTCCAATTTTTTTGGATGAAGTCTCCATAGTGCTGCCTGCTCTTGCCCATGTCCCTGTCCAGAATGCTGCCATCGCAGCAGCTAGTCGCTTGGGCTATCAGAATGTGCAAAATGGTGATCAGATATTTAACATATTATTTAAGGTCAAAAGACAGGATCTTCCCTTCTCCACACTAGAGACAGTAAAACATAAACTTTGCAGCCATATGCTTTTAGCAAACACCATGGGATACCACCACGTCCCATTACTCAGCAGCCTCCAAACCCTTAAAAAAGTGGAAAAGCAGGAGTGAGTTGGTCCAGGAGGGTGCTGGCAGGGCTGGGGGGACAGTGCTGGCTCCTCTCCTTCTGCTGTGGCACGTTGGCTTTCCTTTGCTCTGTGACACTGTGGTATCCACTGCAGAGGTTTCCCTGGGCCAGGTCAGCCAGTGGGATAGGGTTGCACTGCAGCCCGTTAGCATATCAGGCTGTTGCCACTCTGATGCTGCCATGATAAGTGTCACCAAAGAACTTATAAATAAATAACTCAGCTGCCTGTCTTATGCACTTTAATTACTCATGGACCAAGAAGACAGGAAGCTTTTGAAGGAGGCTTTGCCACCTCTGGAGGTTCAAGCAGTCAGTGCTCCAGACACTGAAAACCACGCAGCCGAACTTCCAGAACCAAACAATGTGTTAAGACAGCACCACACACTTTAAAAACTGTGAAAAAAAGCATCTCTTGGGGAGGTGAGGAGAGGGGCGAGGAGGCTGAAGTCCATGTTAGGCCATATCTCGGCATCAGGAAAGAGCCCAAGTATCTGCCTCATCATCTGGTGTAGCTCACACTGCTGGAAAGGGACTCCTACTGTTTTGAGGTTCCCCTGTGTACGTGCAGTGTCTGCCCAGTTCCTCCTAGCCACAGATGGGACTAGAGTTGACTACCTGTAGTTGATATAGACGTGACTATATATCATTGATAGGTCACATCGTTTAAGAACAGCAAGATGCAACTTGGGGAAAGGTGGTGAAGAAATATTAGGGATGGTGTCTGGGCCTGTTGAAAATGGTGGTCATGCTCCCAAACTTGAGAAACCCTCTGACTTGCCCTCCTTCCCAAGGGGTAAGCATGATGTTTTCCAAACACTGGGATAATGCAGACTCATCACTAACCACATTTATTGTGATGGTCTCAGAATGTAGTGACATACCACAGCATTTCAGATTTACAGAGTCATGATGCTGGTTTGCAGGTGAGGCCATCTTGGAAGAACTGCAGATGCCCTAAATTAATGCCATAGCTGTTTCTTCATTTCGTGCCTCTTGCTGGAGGATACGAGGATCAAACACTTAACCCATGTAACATTCCTTGGTATTTAAGGCAATACAGTATTCCCACAAATACTACATTTCACATGGCATCCTATAAGAGTGGCCGAACATGGAAAAGAAAAATCCAGAAAAGAGCTCACTAGTAATATATTTTAATGAAGTTATTTCAATTTTATAGCTTCCTCAGTGATTAATTACTGTGACTATTCCTTGCAGAGAGGATCTGATTTTCTCTTCATAATCAGTATTAGTTTGGCTATGCTGACCTCATTGAAAGCAGGACTAATTCATATTTTACTGTGGCCATTTATTGTACCTGAAGTAGCCCAGAAGGGAAAAGTAAAGAGGGCATATAGTTCTGCCGCTGTTCTGAAACATGGCCCTAAATCACTCAAGTTGATGGCCCACATGTTTATGAAAACACCAGGCATTTATTAGGGAGGAGTGGTCTTCTGACACAGCAAACTTTCAGTCAAAATCACAGAATCACAAAATGACAGATTGGTAGGGGTTGGAAGGGACCTTTAGTCCATCTAGTCCAGCACGCTGCAGAAGCAGGTTCACCTAGATCAGGTCACACAGGAATATGTTCAGGCAGGCCTAGAAAACCTCCTGAGAAGGAGACTCCACACCCTCCCTGGGCAGCCTGTGCCATGGCTCCTTCACCTTCACAGTAAAATAGTTTTTTCTTATGTTTAAGTGGAACTTTTTGTGTTCCCGTTTTCATCCACTACCCCTTGTCCTATCACTGCACACATATGTGCAGACTGACTATGGGAGGGAAGGTTAGCCAATTATACCCTGAATTCTGGAGCTTTTTTTTCCCATATTCTGCAAATTGTGACAAACGGGAACCTTGGGTAACATGGGAGCCTTGACTTCTCAGCTGTGGTCAATTCAGGAAGGGAAAGGGTAGATGTTACCACATTATTCACGTGGGAGCGTGCACCTGTGCTATGCTGAAACATGGTTATTCCCAATCAAAACGCATGAAGCATTGTTTGTCACATTAGACGTGGGCCAGTTGTCACACTTTTTTCTTTTTTTGGCCTTTAAAAATATCTGCAAAGTCATTATAAATAGACCTTCTTCCATTCAAGATGGCAACTCCATCCCACTGCTGAGGGATGTAATTTTCAATATGTGCACTTGAAATGTAGCCAAGTGGAATCCAAATGTCATGACCCAACTGGATGAGGACCAGCCCCTCAATTTGCAACCAATCTCCATAATATTGCAGTGGGAGGGGCATGTCAAATTTTTCTCATAGTCCATGGGGTACCAGCTGCTAGGACACAGCTGGGCCTTCCCTAACTTTTTGAGGCTGAAATTTGCTAAAGGATGAGCCTCTTTGCAGCCTTTCTCCATTTCCTACATGTGGGTTTAATTTAAAGAATGCTTTATTCCACTTCTGCTCATAAAAAAACTAATCCCCTCCCGGTATGCAGGCTGCATTCTGGGCATGAAGCTATTTCACTGCATGGTGAAGTAACCTTCCAGCTTTTTGTGGTGTTGGAAAGCTGACACCTCTTGCTTTTTTCCCTCCTAGCCCCATCTATTGTTATTGACTTCACACTCCAGCTTTTGTGCTGAGTTCAGTATTTTATTTAGTAACAGACCCACACCAATTAAAGCATTGCCTAAATCCCCAGCTGTCCAAGGGCCTGAATCTTCAAACTCAAGCGTAGGGCCAGCATACCAGCGTTCTTCCTCCAGATTAAAGGAGGTTGTAGTCAAGGGACGTTGACAGGGTGGTTGTTGTGGTGCTACCCTTCACAAAGCATATTCAAGAGCATAGTCCTGATGTAGCATTTTAATGCTACTGAAAAGCCAATAATGCAAATCCTGTAGTGCTTTTGCTTCTGGAGGGTTACCTACCAATTTCTAACCTGTACCTTTGCCTACACTTTACCTAGCAGAAGAAGAAAACACCTTCGATATTGCCCTTGAATTAGGACATGTAATAATAAATGAGTAGGAGTGGCACAGACGAGGTAACCTAAGGACCCCCTAAGGGCTTCCACTGCCTACAGAACACAGGAGAGTCAATGGTGTTGTGCAGCACTGTGTGAAGCCCTGCACGTTCCCACTACGCCATGCCTCAGGAAGCTTGTAAAGCACTTTGCATGCTTTTTTAACAGGCCACTAATGCCAATTCTCTCGAGAAGTTCTATATGAAAGTATTTTTTTTCCATTTTATGTGTGGCAGCATGCCATTTAAGCAAAATAAGGAAGTAGTGGCAATGTTGAATGACTTGAAAAGAACATTCATGTTTTCTTTTGCGCAGCACCAAAAGCAGAAGCTTTTGTGGAGATGATAAGATGCTGGTAGACCCTTTGGTGCTGAAGAAGAAACTCAATAGGATGGCAACAGAGCAAGGGGCCTTTGCTGTTCTCAGCAGCCTGCTACTCTATGTCACCGAGCTTGCAGCTGGCGATCCACAACTCAGCAGCAAGAGGACAAAATGGGCAGAAAGTAAAGAAAACAAGGTGAGTAATAACCAGGCATGTCCAGATCCAAACAGGGGCCCTTATCCAACTAGATTTCAGCTCTTGCGGTCCAGGTTTCTGAACAACAATCGTGAGCCGTACACCAAGAAAAGAAGAGAAGTCGGCAAACTGGTCATTAAAGAGAAGCTGTGGGTGAGCAGGGCTGGTAACAAGCTGGACAGAAGCAGAGACAGGAAAGGTGATGGAAAAGGAGCGGAGGAGGATGCAGACGCAGGGCCCAGTGAGAGGGCCAGGTGGAGCTGCGCCAGTGGGAAAAACACAGTGAAGAACATCCTGAAGAAATTTTTAGCTGCCGAAGAAAAAGAAGCCAAGGAAAAATCTCCCAGCTGGAAAAAGGGGCCAAAAATAGTCAATAAGAGTTCAGTGCTGTCCAAACTGAAGGAGAAGTTTGAACAAAGCACTCTCTGCTCAGCTTCAGAGGTGAAAGCATCGCTCTTGCGCAAAGGTGAGAAAAAGACTAAAAACTTCCAGAGCAGAAAAACTATTCGTAAACCAGAGGTCAGGGTGATGCGCATGGCAGCAATGACAGCCACAGGTATAAACAGTCCAGAGTCCCAGTATTTAGTGTGCTCCACAGTCCCAGCACCCAGACTCAGTATTGCTACTGAAATTAACCATCCTTGGAGCTGGTCGAAAAATAACGCCTCAAAGCAGCATTTTGGTCATGACATACCACTGAAGGGAAATGGGGTGCCTGACAGTGAGCCTGGTGAGAACAAAACACCAGCAAATGCAGCACAGGACAGGGAGGACAAAGAAGAGTTATCAGTGGCAGCCAAGGCCATATCTGATGCAAAGGGCCATGCTGAGGCTGAAACAGATTCCACAAAGAAAGGACTCAACTTTAATCCTAATCTAGATAGCTCTTATATGACCAATAAAAACAAAGCTTTTACAGACTGCATTCTTCCCTCATCCAAATGTAGTCTAGACTCTGACAGGAACAATAAGCCAGCTGAACCTGACACGTCTTCGCTACTGGAGATGACCAATGCTGTGCAATATGTTGAGGAAGACAGCCGACCTCCTAATTTGCCTTACTCTAGCACAGCTGAAGGGTCCCATGAACAAAGTCCTCAAGATACTAAACCAGGTGAGATTCCTGAAATAACTATGAACGTATGCAGTTCAGAAGATGATGACACAGAGCTCACAGAGCCAGAAAAGGATCCTTTCTTTGCAGGCCAAAAATATCTTCCAGAGCAGAAAGCACTGGAAAATATTCTGCCATTTCACTCTCCAGAAGTTCAAGCATCTTGTGAAGTTGAGCCTCCAACGGAGGATCAACAGCTAACTGTCCTAACACCAGCCTTTGGCAAAAAGCCAACAGTCCAAACAGAGACAACAAGCTTAAGAGGCAGTTGTTCTGAGGAAGCTAAAGAACAAGCAAAATATCACAGTGATGGCAAAATATCCTCCACTTCTAGCAAAAATGATAGCAATGTCCCAACTCAAAGGGAAGAGGAGAATCAAACACCCAACAGACAAATGCAGAATGAATCCAAAACCAAGCAGCCACAGCCTCCTCAAATTCCCAGCCTACAAAATCACTTTGTTAATTCCGATGTAGACATAACAAATCCAGAAGCAAATCAGACCAAACACATGCTCTCCTCCTCAAAGGAGAGCCAGGAACAGAAGCCCAGTACTGCAGAAGAAGAGCACATCTCTTCTCATTTGGAACAGACACACAGTCCTTTGGCAGGTGACTATGTGAAGCATAGTTCTCATATCGCAGAGGAAGATTTTGGGAAGGACAAATTATCTTCTTTAAATGAAATGACAAATCATGTAAACAATCAAGCCTTGCACAGGAGTACCTTGACTGACTTGGAGACCTGTCACAAGCCAATCAAACTGTTCATTGAGTGTGAAGAGGCCACTGCAGATGAGATGCCCTGGCCTGACTCTGAGGCATGTCAGTCATACTCTTCAAACCCTTTACCACCACCAGTGAGTGGGATTGCGGGACAAAGAATCTGTCACACACTTGAAAATCCCCCAGCCTTTCCACCTATCGATCTGGTGACATCGGGAGCTGGCGGTGTGGGAGATGAGCATGACAGCCATGGCTGTGAGAAGCATCCACCACCCTCTTCAGACAAGTTGACAAACTGTGGGAGTGATACGACAGTGAAGAAGAAAAACACATGTGATTTTAAGAATGAAATGCTCTCCCCAAATCAAGTAACAGAAAATGAAAACTCTACAACTGAAAAGACAAATACGTGCCACAGATTTGAGAACTATCTTTCACTTTCAACCCAGAAACCAGGAAAACACGAAAATAAAACCACTCTAAAAAGAAAGCCCATGTTATTCATAAAGGAGAACCAAACACCAAATTCAGATGATACCACAAAGCAAGGAAGTGATATGCTGGAAGATAACCTTTTTCCTTCATCAACTGAACAGGTCTCAGACCAAAAGAAGCATGAGAAAGATAGAAATAAGGTCCCCATACTTACAAAGGATAAGTTCTTGTCATCAGGTGATGACATGAAGCATGATAGTGATATGATGGAGACAGAGGAGAGAGAAGAGAGAAATGTATTGCATAAATCTGAGGAGGAGCAAGTATTCACACCACATGATACGGTGGATGGTGATAACAACTCTTCAAATGAGAATAATGCTCAAAGACCACAAAGATCCCAGTTACCTTCATCAGAGCATGATACCAGCATTCAAGGAGTGAAAAACACTGAGCAGAGTTTGAAGAGTCTAACACCTTCAAGAGATTTTGTGGAACACGAATATGATATGGTAGCAGATGAAAACATCTGCTGCAGTAATGAGAAACATTATCTGTCCTCATCAAATGAACCAATGAAACGCGCAAATGACAGTGCACGGAAAAAAAACATCAAGTCAAACGTCAAGAATTATTCAATGTCACCAAGAAATACATCAAGGCAGGATAATGAGACCACTGATGAGGAAAATACCCCTCATAATTTGAAAAATGAACCTATGCAGCATAAAAAGGGTTGTGAAGGAGAAAGGAATACTTCGTGTGACCTTAAAAATCAAATACCACCATCAAATCCATCAGTGAAGCAAGACAAGAAATTATCTCCTCTAGAGACAGAGCAACAGATGTCACTAGGTGACTCTGTAAAGCCTGAAGCTAAGTCAAATGAAAAAAAGACTAAATATATCTCCAAGAAGCTCCAGTCACCTTCTTCAAACAACATCCATAAGCCTCAAGAAAGAAGTTCTTCAGGAGAGAGGAAGCAAAATGCACCAGCAGCAGAGGACTCCAGGTCACCCAAAGCAAAGACTGTAAAAGAGGACAATGACCACCAGCATTCTGGGAAGTACCAGGTACCTTCTTTGAGAAAATCAGCAAAGCAAGAAGAAAACACTCCAGAAGGAGACAAGCAGCAAAGGAGATGTGAAGATTTTATGACACCAGATATGAATGCTGCAAAAGAGAAGAACAAATTTCCAGGTTTCAAGAAGTACCGATCAGTATCATCAGAAACATTAGTTAAGCCTCAAGACAAAAATACTCCAGAACAAAACCCACAAACATCAGGTTCCATGGGTTTTAAAAAGCCTGGTACTAATGCTGTAAAAGAAAAAGATGGAGATCCAAATTCTGAGAAGTCACTCTCTTCAGAGAAAGTGGTAAAGTCCCAAGAAGAAAATACTTCAGGAAATAGAAAGGAAAAGACACCAGCAGCAGAGGACTCCAGGTCACCCAAAGCAAAGACTGTAAAAGAGGACAATGACCACCAGCATTTTGGGAAGTACCAGCTACCTCCTTCAAGAAAATCAGCAAAGCATGAGGAAAATGCTCCAGAAGGAGACAAGCAGCAAAAACATGGTGAAGATTCTTTGACACCTGGTATGAATGCTGCAAAAGAGAAAAACAAATTTCCAAGTGTCAAGAAGTACCGATCAGTGTCATCAGAAACATTGGTTAAGCCTCAAGAAAAAAGCAGTCCCAAACAAAAGCCACAAACACCAGCTTCTGCAGATTTTAAGAAGCCTGGTACTACCTCATTGAAAGAAAGAGATGGAGATCCAAATTCTGAGACATCACTCTCTTCAGAGAAAATGGTGAAGTCCAAAGAAAAAAACACTCCAGGAGGTGGAAAGCAAAAGACACCAGCAGCAGAGGACATTGGGTCACTAGAAGCAAAAGCTGCAAAAGAGGATGACAAACACCAGTATTTTGGAAACCGTCAGTTATGTCCTTCAAGTAAATCATCAAAACCTGAGAAAAATACTCCAAGAGGAGAAAACCAGCAAACTGTATCTGAAAAGTTTACAAAGCCTGATGCAAGTGCTGTAAAAGAGAAAAACAAAGATCCAGGTTCTAGGATGTGCAAGTCCTCACCTTCGAATTCGCTAGTGAAGCCTCAAGAAAAGAAGGTCACAGCCAAAAAGAAACAGTTGCCACCACCACCTGATGAAAAAACGTGTAAAGCTGGTAGTCCAGAAAAGAAGAGGGGACCTGAGAGTAGAGAGAAATACCAGCTAAGCTCTTCAGCTCAGTCAGAGAAGCACAGCAGTGATGGCTCAGAAAAGCAAAGCCCTGTGGGTGACTTCAAAAGCTATCAAATTCCATTGCCAAGTGATGGCATAAAGACCAATACTGTCCCAAAAGAGAACAGTTTGTCTAATACAGAACAGTACCCCAAATCATCCTCATTTCATGTTTCATCAAAAGATGAGGAAAATCCTGCTGGAAGTAGGAAAAAACAGACTGGATTTAAGAAGTACCAAGTGCTCTCATCAAAGAGTTCTGTAAGGCATGAGAAAGATGTTGCTGAAAGGGAGGGGAGTTGGCAGGCAGCTGGCAAAACAAGTGAGAAAAAAGCAGAAATGGAGGACTGCTCTAAAGCAGCGTCATTCTCAAAATACACAGTGGAAAGCTACAGTGAAAGACCTTTAGATTCATCTTTTAAACCATTGATCATTAGAGTAACTGACACGTTTAAACATCACAGCTGAAAAATACGGCTACAGCTTAGGCAAAAACTTACAACTGATCATGCCACCGGTTCTTTCTTTTTTCCTTCACACTCCAGGGCATTACATTATCATTTTTTAATCACAAGGACATTGACGTGCATCTATCTGAGCTGGAATATTTTCCTTTCTTAAACATTAGCCTGAAGACATAAACTAAATTAATCACTGCAAGTGAATTAGCTAATCTCTGAATTAATCATCAGTTTATAAATTAAATATGAGAAGGGCTTTGAGATGAGCACGGATTCATGCTGCTCCCGACTCTCCTTGCTAAGTAACGGGGTTTATTTGCAACAAAGATAACTGTTCAGGGTGAACTCTATTTGTTTTTACTTATTCTAATGAAACTCCACCAGTACTTCTTCCAGGAATGGTGGTAGGCAATGCCAGCTTTAATTATGTCCAAAAGTGCTTGTTCTAAGCTCCGCCTTTTCACAGATTAACAGGAGTTGCTGATCTATTGCTGTAATGAGTGACACTTTTAGCAGTAGTGGGGGAAGGAGGGGAACTCTTCATTTTTCTGCAGAAAAATCCTCAAAGGACATTGATGTTGCAAGAGGATTTACTGCAAATGCAAATATTCTGCCTCATTAATATGAATACTGGGAAAATAGTGATTTAACCTCCTCTGAAGCTGTTTGCACTTTGGCCATACACTGTATGTGTTATTGTAAAGATATGTTGTTTCAAGGAGTTCTTAATTACTGCGGATGAACACGCACCAAGTGTAAGAGCCCAGGTGAGCTCAATATTGAAAGGCCCTGAGGACTTCTCTTGAGGACAATGAAGCCAGAGAAACTCATCATCTCGCCAGAACAATTCAGCTCTTCTTGGGACATCTGTCCCACTGAAAGTGCCACAGGTCACACTAAAAGTCTTAGGAAGTGTTTATTTTACAATACAATGTCAAATAGAACAATGAGAAGCAGCCAGTATCACTGAATCATAGAAAGGTTTAGGTTGGAAGGGACCTTAATGATTGTCTAGTTCCAAACTTCGGCCACGGACAGGGACACCTTCCACTAGATCACGCTGGTCAAAGCCCCAACCAGCTTGGTCTTGAATACCTCTAGGCATGGGACATCCGTAACATCTCTGGGAAACCTGTTCCAGTGCTTCATCACCCTCACAGTAAATCCTCACAGAATCCTACTAATTTTTGGGCTTACAGTAACGGCAGTTTCTATGCAAAGTTTTCACATGAAGAATGTTGTTTTGGAGAAGTGAGGGCAGGATTGCTGCCTTGGATGTTATAGTGAAGCTGTAGCAGACAGTGAAATATCATTGGGTGGAGAGGAACCTCATGAGGTTCAACAAGGACAAGTGCAGAGTCCTGCACCTGGGGAGGAAGAACCCCATGCACCAGTACAGGCTGGGCAGTGACCTGCTGGAGAGCAGCTCTGCAGAGAGAGACCTGGGAGTCCTGGTTGACAATAAACCAATCATGAGTCAGCAACGTGCCCTCATGGCCAAGAAGGCCAATGGCATCCTGGCATACATCAAGAAGAGTGTGGCCAGCAGGTCAAGAGAGGTTCTTCTCCCCCTCTACTCTGCCCTGGTGAGGCCTCATCTGGAGTCTTGTGTCCAGATCTGGGCTCCCCAGCTCAAGAGGGACAGAGAACTTCTGGAGAGAGTCCAGCGCAGGGCCACCAGGATGATCAGGGGACTGGAACATCTTTCATATGAGGAAAGGCTGCGGGAACTGGGGCTGTTTAGCCTGGAGAAGAGGAGACTGAGGGGGGATCTCATTAATATTTGCAAACATCTAAATGCTGGATGTCAGGACACTGGGGCATCCATTTTTTTTTCTGTTGTATCTAGCAACAGGGCAATGGGCAATGGACAAAAGCTGGAGTACAAAAAGTTCCATTTAATCATAAGAACAAACTATTTTACTGTGAGGGTGAGGGAGCCCTGGCACAGGCTGCCCAGGGAGGATGTGTAGTCTCCTTCCTTGGAGGTTTCCAAACCCACCTGCATGCGTTCCTGTGTGACCTGATCTAGGTGGACCTGTTTTCAGCAGGGGGAGGTGGACTAGAAGATCTCTAAAGGTCCCTTCCAACCCTACCATTCTATGAAATCTTACAGTATCACTCTCCCATAGGACAGATTAGCTTAGTGTTGTAACCACCCATTCAGGTTAAAACTTACTGTGGAAAAACCCTAACAGCATATTCTAAGGACTCACCTTCAGAAAGTTGCAGAGGTATCCTAAAAGAGAGAGAACTTACACAAGTGAGATCCTCCTTCCCTGTGGCAGCAACTCCCCTTCAATTTTTAAGATGATCTCCACGACCTCACTCTCTGTGGCCGAGGGCTGTCTGTTGGCAGAGTGCCCCAAACCAGTGCCAGCAAGGGAAAGAGGACAAGAGCAAGCTGGCAGCAAGCTAAGATCAAACTCATTTGCCAGCACAATGCACATGAATCACATACATGACAACTGGGCTGGCCCAGCCAGCAAGGTTGCCGGGAAGAAGGGACGTGAACGTTGTGTCCCCTGACTCCTGAAGAGGCTTAGACTTTGAGTTCTTTTCCTTTACAACATATCAAGGATTAGGCTTTCTGGCATCCAAAAGCTCATAAATGAAAACATATATTTATATCACACCAGTCTTCAAAACAGAATTCATTGAAGGTACAAGGCTGCCCTTCTGAGCAGAGGTGTGTGTCACCCACAGAGCTTTTATGAGCTGGCAACCATAAAGGCCACTTTATACTAAACCTAAACCATAATTTACTTTTTACTGCCCATGATTTCATTTCCCATTTGAGAAAAGTCCTTGCAACGTAAAGCTTTTGCACCAGACAAGAATAATAAATTCTCTATTAGCTGGCTTTTCCTGCCAGCTCAGGAGAAGCTGTTTTAATTACTTTTCTTCTAATATTTTAAAAGGAGTTTGAAGGGTGGCTTTTTGCCCCTTATTCACAACTGGAAAGATCATTATCCTATCACAAATTGAAGGGTTTTTGTCTGTCAGATATTAAGCAAGCATCCCTGAGGACAGTCAATCAGTGCGTACCAGGAAGTCCTTGGCTCTTACAATTTACACCTGCAATGTCTATTCTACTTCACAGAGATACAGCATGAAGAGACTCGGACACAGCACTCTGTGTCAGGTAGAACAAGTCAGACAAAGTCATCTTGTGGGGATTAACTGCTGCATGCCTTAACCTCTGCTGGTAAAACATAAGTCATCTATCCAAGTCAATTGACCATCCCTCCTTTAAGTGCACTTAAAACATGACAGAGTTTTGCACTAAATGCATTCTTAAGGATAATGCATCGCTTAAACAAATCACTGAGTTTTGATTCAGAAGCTGATATAATTAATTTCTCCAGGAAAGGAGAGAGCAAGGCCATCCAAATTCCAGTGGGGATGGCTGGAAGTGCAGCAGAAAATTGGTGTGTCTTGCAGTCAACAGCCCAAAACAAGACTTTCCAGACTATGCTGGAAGGAGGTTTAGCATCAGCCATAACCAAAGAAATATCAGAAATGGGTATCTCAGAAACAACAGGAGTTTGAGAACGGGTACACAGGTCTATGTCATCTGTGCTAGAAAGTGTGTAAATAGCAAGGCTCAAATTCTGGTGACACCCTTGCCCGAGGGAGATATACAACAGAAAACAAAGTTTCATTCCCTGTGCCCAGGCATCCTTCCCAGCCTCCTTTGCCCTGGGAGGACAGGTCCCACGCCTCTGCTCTCCTTTAAGCATCTTTCCCACCTTGTCAAAAGAAAAGCAGTGAAGGGAACCCTCTCAGGCTGCTATTTTCCTTTATCTTACCAGGTAACAGATATTTTTGATGCATCTGCTGGCACATCTCCTGGTTTTCATAGCTTTGCATGGTGGGCGTAATTTTGTACAGTTCTGTTCCTCTATCACGCTACAGCCCTTTCAAGACAAGCATCTCTCAAGGTCAATGAAGGTATTAGTTCCTTAGCCCTCACCAAATGTAGCAGGATTTTTTTCCAGTTTTAGTAATGCTTCCTTAAAAGCCCTGGTTTAGCTACAGACAGATAAACAAAACCAGACCAGGCACATGGGAAAAAAAGAAAACCCAAAGCCCAGGTAGAAAAGGTTATTCCTCTGTGGTAACATAGTTTGAAATTTCAGTTTCTTGTGGAATTAGCTTCTCATAGAGATATTTTTAAGGGGGTTGGGCTAAATTAATGACAATGTCATTTTCCCAGGCATAGCTTTGTATTCTTCAAAGTGTAGCTTTCCAGAAATTTTTGAAAGATTGAATAAAGAAGGTACTTAAGGGGTGTCCCAAGGGGTGTCCTGGGGAACCTGAATGATCCCAACTGAAGCAGCAGGTCTGAGGGGCATTTGGTGGTAAGTGCTGGGGTAGAGGTCAGGACAAGCAGAGAAGTCAGGCAGATTTCCAGTGGCAGCCGTCAGTAAAGTCTGTCAGATTTTTTTTTTTGCTCTCTAATTAGGCTATAGGAAAAAGCTTCCTTAGCACTTCACACCAGAAAGATATTTCTCAGGTGGGCTTAGTAATATAGGATTCACAAAAGGATTGGATTGTGGTGACTGGGGTAGCCAAGCATGGACCTTAAAAATCTGCACATCAGTGTGGTAGTACAGTCTCCTTCCTACTCTTGAACATGTGCCCACCATCTGCAGAATCCCTGTTCATCCTCACTTGTTTTTAACTGAAGGACAAACCTCTCTCTTTGGTCCCCAACCAAAGGTCAACTGTCCTCTGGACATGCCTCTCCCTCCCTCTCCTACAGCAATGCAGCCCTTGACTGAGGTGCTTGGGGCTGACTGGGTCAAATTCAGGCCTCAGAGCCCCAGCTTTGGAAAGAAACCAACACTTTCTCCAAAAGATTTGTGAAGTGAAATGACGCCCATGTTCCTGGAGCTTCAGGTGATGATGCTCAGAGAACCCGGGGGAAGGGCTGAGAGCTCCTTGTTCATCCTCAGCTCAGAAAGGGCTGCTAAACCATGCTGGTTGAGCATTATCTCCATGAAACTGCAACCAAAAGCTCTCTCTTCCTGATTTCTTATTATTTTTAAAATTGAAAGAGGGGATATAAATCATGATTACTCTCAGCAAAAAAGCCCAAGCCCTGAGAACTGGAAGCAAGGGAAAAACTCAGGCCAGTTGCTGTATCATGAGGCACAACCAGTCACATCAAAGTTATTTGTCTGACTTTAAGACAGGGAAGAAACAGCTATTCCTATAGTGCTATCTGATTCCAAATAGTTCAAATTAATTAAAAAATGAATGAATGCACATTTCTGGCTCTGAACTGTGAAATAACTTAGTAATTTATGAATATGATGAAAGTCTTATAGAATAGGACATTGTGCATGACAAAAAACAGCAAAAAATCCCCTTTTAAATGGTATGATTGTCTCAGGTCTTCCCTGTTGTACTTTTTTTATTTGTCAATGGAGCTGGTAACAGAAGAAAGCACTAAAGATAAGAAAAGATTAAACTGCAACTTCCCCATCCCATCCCTTCCCCTCCAATTTTAGTTTTTTCGTTTCAGCCTGCAGCCAGTAGACCCCAGCACAGAAGGATTATTCAAAGCATCCCTTGCAACCTGGAGAGGCCTCAGATGAACTCTCTGGGCTGCTAACAAGTAGAAATGCTCCACCTAGTGGCTGAATTGTAAAGCACGATGCAAGAAAGCAATGATGAACATAGAGAAGTGAGAATAGTGGTGGGACTAGTAGGGACCTATTTCTTCTCTTATTCTTGTGCTGGCAAGGACTGCAGCCCATCCTAAAGGAACTTGTCTGTGTGACCAGAGAAAGCTCACAATTAATAACTTGGGGATCCTTTAGGAGTGGGGAAGTTGCTCTGGAAGAGTAAAGGAAATGCCTGTTAACAGAGAAATAACCACAGCTATTAGCAGACACAGTTTTAACTACTCTGCACATTATGTGGGTTCCAAAATGCTTCATGTCCTTGAAGTGTTATTTCTCTTTTTCATTTGCATGAACTTCTCTTTTTATAGAATGAAACATTTTTTTTACTCCTTGATGAGAACTTTCTACACAGGAAAAATATCTTGCTGAGCATCTGCTTTCCTGCCAAGACTTGTTGTATATAGAATAGCTAAAGAAGCAGCAGTTCAGTATTTCACCTCTTATAACCTGAAGGACTTGAAACAGTTTTTGGTATTGTCAGACACCTCCTGTTACTGTACTTTGTTTGTCCTTAATATGCCTTCAGTTCCTGGTATTCCACTGAGCTGCAGGTGCAATAACAACTTGACAACATGGTGGGATTTTCACTTGGCAAGCAAGAGCTACAGCAGGCTTCCAGTGCTGCAGAAATGCACCACCAGAGGGAAAATTTTGTGAGATAACAAAGCCATAGAAATCTATCATGCATTGAACTGCTTGTCCTCAAAAAGCTAACAAATAGCTGTCAGGGCCTATATTTTAAAAAAATAGCTCTGAGTATCCAACGTGGGTCACCTTATGAAAGGTATGATTTTTGGGGGAAGTGCTCAGCACTTGCTGTATGAAAATCAAGATTTTTTCATAAGATGCCTCATGTTATGCAACCAAAGCCCCTTCAAAAAACATTTGAAGTCCATCCTTATTAGGAAAAGCTGAGTTGAGTTCCACCATTAGTGTTAAATGTTTATGTCCCTTGGGATTCATACCAATACAGTACACTACCCAAAGGTAGCTCTGGATTGCTAGCCTCAGTTACTGAGACCTTTCAATCTTCTGAAGAACGGCAATAGTGTGGGCAGCGGTGATTCAAGCATCCAAACAAGGGCCCATCAAACGTATTTCAGCTCTAACTATCTGCAGGCTCCGTGAACTTATCACAGAAGAACAGAAATCCCCCAAAGACATTTTCTTTATTAACTCATTTAGATTGCACCCATCATGTAACAAGAAAGCCTGTACCATTGTCATACCATTCAGATTTCTTAATAAACTGCTTTCTTTCTTGGATGGGTTGCCTGTTTGTACCACTGAGTCTTACTTCTATGTCGAGAAGACAAAAATAATAAAAGCATACAAAATAATGATCTTGTAATCATTCTGTCATTATCAAGGAAGGAGCATGAGAAACAAAGACAAACAGAGCCTGTAAAGTATCTCATCAGTATGCAAACTGTTTTCATTACGCCCAAGAGAGCTGACACATGCTGAGTTTCATGGGACAGCTGGGAATAGGTAGAAAATGCAGAGCGTTAATTATGCAAATATTGTGGCATTGGAAAGAACACGACAAGCTGCATTTTCTACAGCTCACTCGTGGCTGCCCTGTCCTTGCCAGCTCCTCAGGCCTCAGCAAAAAGCAGGCTGAATGCTGGGGAACTGACACCAGCCACTGAATAGGAGCAGTGATGGGCCAAGGACTCAATCTACTCCTATGCTGCCCATAGAATGGAGTGGCCAGCCAGGGCTGCATGACCTGATGTGACTGCTTATCTTTTCCTTGTTGATGGGAGTGAATAAATGCCCACCTGAAACAAACTTGGTGTCATAGCAGTGCTGGATCATGTTTGGTTTTCTGTGATTCAAGGCTGGCAGGAGAAGCCAGTAACCTGGTGACCATATTATTGCATTAGACCTTGGGCAGCTACATCTTCATGTATAAACTTTAAGGAAAACAGCATTTACTGCTGAGATTGCTGGATGCTGTCCCCTTCAGAACATGAAACCTGAGCCAAACTGAACCTTTGCATGGGAAAATACAGTTACCCACAGGGCGACCTGCAAATACTCTAGCCCTGTCTGTTGGAGGGGGCCAGTCTGTGAGGAGCAAATCCTGAGAAAACCCCTGGTCCTTGCTCAAGTTCAACCTTTCTTCTGCTCAGAAAAATGCTAGTGAAGGGAAGAGAGGGTTCACCCTGCCCCATCTGAAGATGTTTTGGAGGAGGCAAGTTCAGTTTTGTTCCTTTTTGTTACACATTGTGCAATTGTCAGCACTTCATCTGTCTGCACATCCCACCTGCAAAACAGAGCACTTACTTTGTAGGCAGCGGGGAGGTCAGGTGCCAGCTGTGGCCAGGGTCTGGCAAGCACGCAGCCTGGACCCACTGACTGGATGCAGGCAGCACAGGGAAACCAGGACAGAGGTTGCCTGCTCACATTAGCTGTTGTTTATCTGAGTCCTCTTCAAAAACCACCAGCATTGATCCTCACCTCCGCTCTGGCTCTTTCAACATTAATTCTCCAGGTCTCAGGTGTGAGATGGCTACTGAGTGGAAGAAGTGTGGTGGAGAGTGGAGAAGAGCTGTGGTGGGAGCCGCACAGGCGTCAGAGCAATCCCATACACAGGCAACACTTTTTCATCTGTACATTTAGCTGAGTTGCAACTCCACTGTTATTACCCAAAACCAATGCTAGCAGCTGCTTGGGGACTTCTGCAGTTCCTCTGGCATTTCTCCTCACTGTCTCGTACAGGCTGTGTTTGAAAAAGGCACAAAGGGAGCATATAAAGTGTGCGGTAATGTGATTCCCAGCAGGAGCGAGCATGAAGCTGAATGTCACTAAGAATTAGAAGAAACAGACTTGTACAAATACCACATTGAAGCAATCATTTAAGCACAAGCTGCTCCTAAGAAAATATAGGTAAGTCTTGATTTCCTCCCCACAATACCGTCAGTCTTTCTGACATCAAAAGAATCAGCTTCTTTCTATGCCTTGCTTCTCCATCTGTGTAATGGGAATTAATGGCATTTCCTCTCTCCTAGGTGCCTGTCTTTATATACATGGTCCTTTGTGTCACTGCAGTCTGCAACAACTGTACATATGTGGATGTACCACCTCACCTATCTGACTGCAACTGAGAGCTCACCTGAAGTTTCCAGGCAACGTAGAAACTCAGGTTACAGTTAGTATTTTCTATTGTCTTCGGTCCCTCTTTTTCAGAAGCCATCTGGAAGTAGACCTGTGGTGCAGGTACAACCTCTGGGTATTCCCTATCAAACAAGCTAGAACTGAGGCTTAGCTTTCTGTTAAAAACTTGGTTCACTAACTTTTTAAAATATCTAAGTAGCCACTGCTCTCCAGTGTACAATATCAATGCCCAGCTCTAAGCAAACAAAAATGCAAAATCAGATCTTTATGCTTTCTCCTTTAGAAACCCACGTTTAAATGAAAAATCATGTCTTTGAAATGTCTGATGCTAAACTATGATAATCATCTAATTTTGAGGGGATGAAGAATAGTTCATCTTTTCTTTTGATCACAACATTCCTGTGAAGACTGTGCCTCGTGAATTTTGAAGGATTGTAAGAGCATATTGAGTCAACCATCAGCAACAGGAGCTCAAAGCTTTGACAGGTTTGCTGTGCAGTCCCTCGCCTGGTGGCTGTCCTCCTTGTAACCCTGCAGCAGCAGAGCAGCTCACCCAAGAGCAAAATCACAGAACCACACACAATCTTAAGGGTTGGAAGGGAACTTGAGAGATCATCTAGTCCAACCCAGAGCAGGCCACCAGAAGCTCCAGGTGGAACAAGACCACCATGAAACCTCTGATAAGAGCCAGAAGAGGCCATGGCAGTCACACTTGCATCTTGCTCACAGTTTCCAGGGCCAATGGAGTCAAACGTGTGGCAAATCAACAGCCAGAAGCACACAAGCCAGCAGTGGCCAAGAAGGCCAATGGCATCCTGGCCTGTATCAGGAATGGTGAGGACAGCAGGACCAGGGCAGTGATTGTCCCCCTGTACTTGGCCCTGGTGAAGCTGCACCTTGAGTGCTGTGTTCAGTTCTGAGCCACTCACTACAAGCGGGACATTGAGGTGCTGGAGTGTGTCCAGAGACGGGCAACAAAGCTAGTAAAGGGTCTGGAACACAAGTCTGAGGAGGAGTGGCTGAGGGAACTCGAGTGTTTAGCCTGGAGGAGGCTGAGAGGAGACATGATCCCTTCCTGCAGCTACCTGTAGGTAGAGGTCAATATCTTCTCTCCAGCGATGAATAATAGGACAACAGAAAGTGGCCTCAAGTTGTGCCAGGGGAGGTTTAGATTGAAGATTAGGAAGAACTTTTTCACCAAGAGAGTTGCTAGACACTGGCACAGGCTGCCCAGGGAGGTGGTGGAGTCACTGTCCCTGGAGATATTTAAAAGATGCATCAATGAGGTGCTGAGGGACGTGTTTTAGAGATGGGCTTGGCAGTGTGCATAAAAAAAAAAGAACAAATCCGAAGACCACGGTAAGTAAGCTTGTGGGCCTGCTTTGCTCCCTGGTCCCTGCGAGCTGCCTTGCTGGCCTGCAGGTGGCGAGGTTGACACGCGGAGATGCGGCTGTTTGCTGACAAGATGGGGAAGAGCCCTACATCCTTAAAGGAAATCTGGAAAACAAATAGTCTGCAGATGATAGCTAAGAATCAACTCTTCACCCTCCCTGAGCGATCTCCCCTAATGCTTAATTTTGTGTTTCTGACTGTATTGCCCTGAAGATGGTAATGTCAGTACTCTGGCTGATGATGAAACATTGTGCAACTTCAGTACCCACTTCAGCAGCAGCCACAAGTCCACAGAACAAAATCATTCAGACTGCTCTTCCAGAAGGTGAAGTAAAGGTATACAATGATCATGCTATCATTTTCTCATCCTCCCTATGGTCTATAGTGTATTGCTGTACACTGACAAAGTTTAACAGATGGCCATATTGACTGACTGATTCTAAAGGTCCCACGGCAATGTCTAGGACTAAAACTCAAGCAATGACTTCCAACATTACTGATCTCTGCACAATCATGAGTCAAATTCCCCCAGGAGGTTAAAAATTTTGAGTGTGGGCCCCACTGTGTCATCACACACTTTTAAGAAAATATGGTTTCTGTATCTGTTTTTCAAAATCCATGTCCGTGGTTTAAAGTCATCTGGACTACTTCACCAATCCATAAAGGTAAAAATATGATGTTGAAAAGAGTACTTTTAATGCACAAGCAAATACATGTTTTGTCCCGATTGCCCACATGGAAACTCTGCTAAGCTCATCCTGTGACTCACACATTTCCTATTGCTGGCTTCCCTCTCTTCCTTTCCACTTTCCTACCTTTCCCCTTACATTTCTGTCCTGTCCAAGGGCTACAAAACGAGACTGGAATGTGAATCATGTGTTTCCAAGAAATGTTCAGAACTTGCTCTGTGGGTCAAATTTTCCATTTCTTTTCCAATGAAGATTTTGGAGCCTGCCCGAGAGCAGCATGAGCAGAAACGTGTTTCCAAAATGCTGCTGATTGTTATTCCCTGGGAAAATTCTTAAAACAAGTAGAGTTTTTAGTAATGTAGTATTGTTTCCATTCTGAAGCTTCGCAGTTATTTTCTTAATGAAAGATCTCCAGCCCTTGAAAAAAATAGAAACCAAAACATTTTCAGTGTGCTATTTTGATGAGATATACAAAAGCACACACACATACTGCATTCTGTCTGCAAATCTCAAATTTGCTTGACAATTTGGTGCCTAAATGACTCAAATATTGGGGAGGGTAAGGATGAGACATGGGACTTTCTCACTCTTCCTTCTCTCCAGTGTGGTACCCACTTCTTCCTAGATGGCTTGGGATTTTTCCTCAGCCACCACTCCAGCAGCAGGAGCCCTGCAGAGAGGAGGAAGGCAGAGTCCTCAGCATCTTGGACAGCAAAAGGGACAGGCAGGTGCTACTGCTGCCAGTATTGACAGAATCACAGAATGGTAGGGGTTGGAAGGGACCTCTAAAGATCATCTGGTCCAACCCCCCTGCTCAAGCAGGTCCAGCTAGATCAGGTCACAGGAACACATCCAGGTGGGTTTTGAAAACCTATGGAGAAGGAGACTTCACACCCTCCCTGGGCAACCTATTCCAGTGCTCCATCACACTCACAGTAAAGAAGCTTCTCCTTAAATGTAAGTGGAACTTTTTGTGTTTCAGCTTATGTCCATTAGCCCTAGTTCTAGTATTGCTACAAAGCAGCAGCTTCTGACATTTCCAATGTTGCAGGAGGAGCCATCTCAGCTATCTAACCATAAATGCACAGCCAACAAGCCAGGCCTGCTATGTTTGCACCAGGGCTGAGTTCTGCCACTGTGTTCATCTCCAGAAGCTGCAAGACCAGATGAGCTGCATGCTGTAATGCAGCACTGATTCAAAACCTCATATACATAAACATCAGCCTCTCCTTCCTCTGACACTGTCCCCCACTCACCCACAAGGAATAGGTGGTTTTTGCAAGACAGGACACATATGGGAGTGTATTTGCCTGTGTTTTTTTCCCCTGCACACCCAACATCCAGTGCTGCAGGGCTGCTTCTGTGAATGGAAATGCTTGGGTGCTGCTGCAAGGATGCTCTGTGAGACAGAAAGTGGCTGTGGAGCACAGAAGAGAGTGGTTTCCTACAGTACCAGGGAAGCAGAAATCACAGCAAAGGCTGAGTGGTAATGAAGAGGAGTACTTCTTGATTTATGCTCAGAAAAGCATGTTGCTGGCAAAGAGCAGCACTTGGTACCTCATCCCGCCAGCAACCCACATTTCTAGGTTTTAATAGCTTGTCTTTGACTCCACAGCAGTTTGTGGGCCATGTGGGCAGAGCTAAGGGAAGCAAAGGCAATACCTCACTAGCATAATTGACTAACCTGGGCACATTCTCTTGGCATGCACAGCATTTTTTGTCTGATAAAAATACTAAATTTTTGACTGACCAAACCTCCTTTCCTTACTGCAAGACCTTCTATGCCCTTACCTCTTCCTTTCCCAATGCACACAGGGCCTTTAGGCTCACCTGAAAGTGAAGCTGTTACAAGATCTTAGGAGTACCTGAGTGCTGGGGTCTTAAAGCTCTATTACCACTTGGCAGAGAGAGTATTGATGGAAATCATTTTTTTGCTGCCTCAGGTTACTGCTGATAAAAATAATCCCAGGGTCTGTTGTCACTTAGATGCCATGTTGGTGCAGGCTGAAGAGAAAGGCTTGCACCTCTGGCAGTCTCTCTCCAGTAAGGGCACCGTCTCTCTCCACCCTACATAACTTGTTTTGGAGGCCTTTTCCCCTATATTTCTCCAAAGTTCCACCACATCAGGGCAAAGGGTTTTGCTGTAATGTCTGCAGTGGGCTCAGTAGCTGCTCTGAGAACAAACCAACAGCGAAGTGGTTCTGCCTAGCTGGAGCCTCTGCATTTTGTAGGATCTGGTTCTTTCTTTCCATTTTCCAGATTTGAAAAGGTCTGGAGGGTGTTTTGCTGAGATCAATAATCAAATCCCCCACGATTTACTTCAAGGCCCTTTTGACATTCCCCAATAGCACTTGCACAGTGATTTCTTTGGCTGTTTTTCTGTTGCAGGCATAGATCAAAGTGCTCTCTCTGCCTCCCCACTGCTTCCCATTCAACACCACAGCGAGTCAGAAGCTTTTTTTAATGAGGTCGCTTTATCACTTCTGAATATTATCATTGAGTATTGTGGGTAGATCTGTGAGCAAACAGCTTGCTAACAGTAAATGGCAATAAGAAAGCTGCCCTTGGCAAAGGCAGAAGGAATATTGCCCTGAGACAGTTTCCTTATGGGCCAGCTCAGGATGCCCCTCTGAGAGCTGAATGTGAGGTTATATGGCAAATGTGTTTGTATGTCTCCTGCTAGACATTACAGGAGTCTTGCTGTCTACTGTTCTCAGGATTAAGTAACAAGGGAGACAAGTTTCTTGGTAGGGATTTCCTCACTTCCCAAAATTTTAGAAGCACCACAGAACAGCAATGGGAAATCACAGTTACCATCTATAACACACACACACACACAAAAATCAGTTTTGTAGAAAAGCCATTCACTCCAGCAGTGAGAACCAAGAGCTATAAAATTACTCCCTAGAGGTAAAAGGTAACAAAACAGAGTTCAGGTAACTAAACTGCTTTCAAGTCACACTTTATAAAGCACAAATTCACTTCCTAGGATTGCTTTTGAACATTCCAATAGGGAATATTCAGGAGGAAGTGGTGCTCTGAAAGGTGTCTCTGCGCTACACTTTCTTACCCGCCTCTATCAAACTTAAACGTTAATAGTTGTAATTTCTTACCCACACTGGGCAGTCAGATCCTGTAGTCAGTTGAAGTGGACAAGCCTAATGCCTCCTGAACCACTCTTCCCTTTGCATACCATATGTGTTTGCTCTTGGGTTAGCTTCACATCACTCATTTCTCTCAGACTAATTTTGCCTGTGGAAACTTCTAAGGCCCTAATTTGTAAGTCCTTTTTTCCCCACACATTAGAAAACGGCAACTCAAGAGGAAGAGAGGTAAAATAAAAACATAATTTAATTTGATGGAAACAGAAAGAATGAATTATTTAATACCTACTTGGCAAAAACATGCTTTACCTAAATCTTGAGAGCTGCACACCTAGAGCTACTGGCTCAAGGAATGCGGTTGCCTCTATTGGCAGTCATTGGTGTTGTTGGTATGTACAACAGGTCTCCTAAAAATAGCCATGTTCAAATTAGAGCTGCAAAAACCCTGATGCAGTGACTCTCTGTGGTGTCCTGCCTCATCTTTTCTCACGCTCATCAAAGACAGATTTTGCTTCACCATTTTCAAAACTATTTTTTCCCACCTTTAGTAGCACAGATCATCAACTCAATTACTGTATTGAAGTACATAACATTCAGGGAGGAGATCCCAAAATGCCTTTGGTCAACATAGGTTTTGAATTTAATTAAGGGTAAGAGCTAAAACAGGAGTGGCAATATATGTATCTCACCCGTCCTTCACTATTGACATTTCAGCATTCACAGCTTTGTTCTTTGCAGTCGTCTGCAGCAGATTTCTCAAATGTCATTTGATATTCCTCCATCAGTTTTCACGAGTGTTTAGAAGGAAACATTAAGCTCTGTCTGGACCCAAATATCTGAAAAGAGTTCTTTGGGTCAGCAAAGTGCAAGTTTCAAAAGCCAGTTGGGACAAGAGGATTTATTTACAAAAGATACCGAAGGCTGCTGGAGCAGAGAATCAGACCACGGAGAAGCTAAAACTAGATGTTGATTTTTACGTAAGTGTTACCTAATTGTTATTTCTTCCCAGAAAACAGATCGTCAGAGCTGTCTCTTATTTCGTTACAAATGTACCCTTTGTGAGGACCCTTGACAGCAACTGTGAGGTTTTTTAAGCACTGCTTATTATCACCACACAAGCTTGACTGCAAGGACCAGTGTTAGCTTTCTCCCCTGGGTATCTAAAAGGTACACACTATCATTGCTGTGGGAAACACAACAAACACCTTGCTAATCTGGCATTTGTTTCCTGCTAGACACTACACTGCAAATGCTAACCACCTCTTGAAGTAACCATGTATCAGTATTCTAAAATGCAGCCACTGCAATCAAAAGAGCCACCAGAGCATTCCCACACAGAATCAATCACGCTGACAAATACTGGAGGTGCACTTTGGAAGGTTGAGGCCTCTCTGGGACTTCTGAGAGCCCCTTTTGTGGAAACTCTTATTTTGTTTCTTTTCTGAAGCTCTGAGGAAGTTCTCAGAAGTTATCTGTCTCCCTGGTACTCAGCCACTGGATTCTCAGCTCGTGTATAGGTGCTGGACTTGCAACGTTGCTGTGAGCTTTATTTGATGCTGTGGTGTGCAGAGGGAAAACTCTGTGGTGTTCTGCACAATACTCAGTGCACCAGCATTTTTTCTGCTGGACACAAAGCTGAATGTGCTTTCTCTCTCCTTTCATCTGCCTCATGTTTGCTTTCCCTGACAACTTAAATATGAAAGAAAACTGTGGCTGTACCTTTCCTTTTTAAGACCTGGCCTGCTTTGACATCTAGCTCCCAGCCTGTGTTTTTGTAACATGAGCAAAGAAATGACATGTGGAGGACAGAACAGCCACGTGTAATATATTTTGTGAGACCCAGATGATTCCTTTAGGCAGAGGCTGGATATTTCTGGATAGAAGGAGCACCAGAGCTTCCCAGTAGTGTTTCTCCCGCCTCAGCAACCCCACATTGAGCCTTGCGAGGCTCCAGGTCTTGAATGGACTTCAGAGCTAGGTGCTGGAGCTGGAGAGAGAAATCACCTTTGTTGGTAGCTAAAAATGTGTATTGATAGTATCAGTGTTTTGGGTACCACTGGTGTAGCATCAAGGTTGTCCCTCCAGCATTCCTTCTCCCACCTTCACCAGTAGCTGTGGCTGGGCATGATCCTGGGAGGGGCCATGGCCAGGACAGCTGACCCATGCTGATCAAGGAGATATTCCACGCCATATGACATCACCTCAGCAATATAAAGTCAGGTAGAGAAACAGGAAGGGGGAGGCATTTGTGATTCACTTTTGCCTTTCAAAGCAACATTTATCCATACCACAGTCTGGCTTGTTGGGAAGTGGCTGGATATCACTGCTGATGGGAAGTAGAAAGTAACATCTTTATTTGCTTTGCTTCTCACACGTGTGGCTTTGCTATTTCTTTATTAAACTGCTTTTATCTTAACTCACAAGACTTTCATCTTATTTTCTCCCCTCCCTGGCTTGCTGAGGAGCGGGTGATAGAGCGGTGTGGTATGCACTTGGCATCCAGCCAGGGTCAAACCACCACAGGGAGAATCATCTCCTTTCCTTGAGTGATTTTTACACACCTGCTCTGCCATAGCTGTCTGAAACCCTGGGACAGAGCTAAAAGAAAGAACTGAAAATGATTAAGAGAGGCATGATGAATGTTCATCAGCTTCACCCTTTCATCCCAGTACCTTCTAGGGGATTGAATCTGAGCTTTCTTTGCTGAAAGTCATTTACACAGACTGATCTGTTGCACACATATGAAGAACCATAAAATACTCAAAGTCTGTAATTCTCAGAAAATTTTACATGAGCCACTTATGCTGCCATCAAAATGCAAAAAAAACCCCATATCTGAGAGACATCTCCAGAACAGCAAATTTAGAAGAATTGCATCTGAAATTACTTACAGACTCATTCTTGGCAATGATGAATGGTTTCATTACATGTAGATATCATGGGCTAAATTGTAATTCAGTGGGGGAGAACATCAGGGCTCCTACAAGGCACATCCACAGCAGGCAAAACTGTAATGGCCTAATGTCAATTCTAAGTATTACTTATGCATTTCAGTGAGTTGATTTGCATCTTATCACTATGGTCAGTTTTCCATCGGCATCTGATAAGTAGATGTTTGTAGTTTTGCAACCATATGAGAAAAACACAACTTTGCATAGATCAGGAAAGATAATAATTATCATAAAGTTTACTTGACTAGGTTCAGAAGTTTATCGATTGCTCAGGGAGGACTGGTAACGATGAGATGTCATGTGAAAGTGAATGATCATAAAAATAATACTATAGAAGATTCTGAGAAGAAAATTCTTGGAAATATGTTGTTGAGAAAGATGAAAACACATAAAGAGAAGGTACCTGTTGCAGAAGGAATACAAATGTGCAACACTTTCATACAAAACAATTGCTGTGTCTCACTGGTTAATAAGAGCAAATTAAGTTCTATAATTTTCGTAAGTTCATGCATAGCTAAAATAAAATGTCTTGGTTTAGAAAAAAATCTGGTGCATTGTTGACATAAGATATGCTTTCAATAAGAAAAAATAATCAAACAGATGTCTGAGTACATATTATTTTTGTAACCACTTATGCAGCATGGAAATACCAAAATGTTGCTGATAGTTTTCAGTGCCACACTTCCCTCCTCAATTTTATGACTTTAAGAGGGGAAAGAACAGTATCAGCAATACTTGAAATAAAAAAGATTAAAAGGTAATTACAATGAAATCATTTCAGTTTGGACAATGCATTAGCTGGTGGTAACACTAGTGTTCGGGAGGATTTTTATCTGCAAATCAACACAAAATGAGAACTGAATTTTTCCTCCAGTGTAATTCATGTGATATATCTGTCACCTGACAAAGCCAAAGAGAAGTCATAGTTTGATCCTAGATGTTGCAATCAAAGTTTCTTACCTTTCAAAGGAATCTAAAAACATGATACTTCAGCCAATATCTTGATCACATGTACATACTAAGGCGTATCTGTACCAGATGGTTGTTGCTGTAACACTGCAGTTCAAAGAAGCTTCAGCTGCTCTTGTTGTCAAACGTAAATTTGGGTTCTCACAAAGCTTCTTATTTTTCTTTCAGCCCGTGAGTTTGAAAAGAATAAACATTCAAAAAGCTACAGTGAAAAACAACCTCTTTGGGAGCACATTACCTTTGCAAAGTTCAGCACTCCAAAGCTGGGAACATGGAGGCCATTTGTTAAGCTGACCTAAACTCAGTACCCTTGTACATATACGTTATAAAATAGTACTTAACCACAGAAACTTAAGATTATCTCTGGTCCTGGAAATCTCCTGCCTTATTCCACATGAGAAACGGATGTCTCTTCCTGAATAGGTAGCTCTACTTTCTTCTTTTTACAGCAAACTGTGTCATTACTTTAAGGATTTTTTTTGTCCTTAATACATGATTTTTTAGAGAAACTGCATAGAGACAAGTAAAATGGATAATGTTCTTCACAGCTAACACTATGTATTTACATGCAATGATGGCATATAAATACCTGTAATGATAACCCTGCCTGCTCCTTAGAGAATAGGATACTGCTTGAGAGTCCTTGCAGTAATCCTAATAAAGAGACAACTGAAGGCCAGGAGGAGGTTTGCCTTCATCTTTCCCAATTAGAGCCAAAGGTAAAATCACAGTAGACAGAGAATATCCAGGTTAAGCCCCATCCCTTCTACTGATCAGTAGGTTTTGGAGCTGATGGATTTGCTAGGCATGATACCTTCACAAACAGGGACAAGAAAGAAAAAGGGGATGGAAGAAGTAAGAAGGAGTTAATAATCTCCCATCTTGTCTGTCATCTCTCCCGTGGAAGTTTCAAAGTACAGTTACAAGCTTTGTACTCATGCAACCAGGAAAGTAAACATCAGCATGAATTTAAAGCGCTTTCATCATACCCCTCATGATCATTCAAGTAGATAAGGAAACCAAAATAAACAGAACAAAGCCATCTAGAAAATACTTCATTGTGTCAATTGAAATAACAAGCACATTTTGTGGAGTTGCAGCCTGACCAGAGCTAGATTCATCAAGTAATTAGTCACTGTGAACCTCTCTTTCGGTTTACTCAGTTCCACATCGTTGAGTTACTGGTCTGTGATAGTTACTGACCTTTCTCTAAGGGCAAACTTGTCCCTGTCTTAGGAACCTTTCCTGCAAATAACGTTTGAGTAATATTTCCATATCACTTTTGACATATTTTGCATGTTTTTCACACCGAGGGCACTACCATGTAATTTCTCTTTCCCTGCTCTTTCCAGCGTTGTCACTTACAGCCTTGAGCTTTCTTTTCTGATGCAGTTGGAGGATGGCAGCTGAGCACAAAAACCCTTCTGCAGAGATTTCCATGGATAACATTGATTCTCCAGGCAGCTGTGGTGCTATGCAGCACGCTTTAGAGCTCCTTTTAATAGTTGCTCATATCAGTATGCTTTGACTCCTGGGGCCACAGTCACATTGAGACTAATCAACATACTGGCACATCCCATACTACACGTGGATTTGCAACTTGTCCTACCAGCTAGTAACCCTCAGAGACCTGAAGCTGTGAGGCCTTCAGGGAATAGAGGAAATTAACATTTTAAAACACATTTCTTGTCCTCGCTATACAGTCTATTCTAAAGTTCAGTGACTGATGTTGGAACGATTCACATGAACAGGTTTAATCAGGCCTGCAGACTACAATTATGTAAGCATGAAGCAATTTTCTGGGACAAAAATATGGAGCAAGTTCGGCATTTCATTACCTCTCCAGAGCCTCAGCCTATACGTAGGCGAAGGTTGACTAAGCTTGGTAGGTAGCTGGTTGTAACAAGAACCAAAGGTGTATGGATGTGATGGTGGTATTCTTTAATCTTCTTAGCTGGATGAATTGTCTAGTCTTGGAGCACGTCGTGCCTAGGTTAGAATATAGACTTGCAGTGATTAAAACATTTATATATATCCATACTCACACGTGTGTTTACTTCTTACTGGATATTTCTATACTGCTAAATCTGCTTAATCTCAACTGTTTTCCCCAAGTATGGAGTAGCAGATTTTTTTTTCGGGTCATGGGAAAGTAACTCAAGACAAATGGATGCAGAGCAGAGCTCCAACAAAGCAGGGTACATTTGTTTGGCATGTTTGGTTTACGAAGTACAGACACAAAGATGGGTGGCCGTATGGCAAACCACACAAGCTAGAGAAGCCACACATGTGGTGGGGAATCTAATTATTTGCATGGGATACTACAACACCCAGTCAGGAGCAAGAAGTATCTTTTCCTCTCTTCTTCAATGCTGCTGCATTCACATTCTTTGAACAATGGCTGTTGAGAGTTTTGTGAGAGGTGAGGGGCTTGGAAAAACTTACAGTCTGGAACTGCAAGAAGCAAAGTTGGCAGCTTTGCTGGGAATGCTCTTTCTCCCTCTTACTTTTCAATGAAGAGACTTATCCATGCTGCCTTGAAACTAGTAAGCACACTGTATCCATACACAGCCCTTTTTTGGTCTTACTGTGCTCTGCTTCCCTCCAAAAATTTCTTTTCCTGGACCTCCCTGCAGCCAGAGAGAAGAACGTAGGGCAAGAAACTGACACATTTATGATGCACAAAATAATAAAGATATTTATTCCATTCTTTCACGGATAAAGAATCCTTACAGCCCCCACAGGCAGTAAAGGGAATACTTTCAGGCACAAATAGTATCGAAGGCTTTCCGCTGATGCTCCTTTCCTAGTTCCGGCCTAAAAGTAACAACAGCCTTGGGGTGGTACATGAAGAGCTGGACCACATTTGGGCTGATAAATCAAGTGTACGTGGCGTGGCACACATTTCACAGCTTTGGGAAGTATAAAGCCATCCAGACTAATTCCTGATAAGGCTGAACATTTTGCTGCTGGTATTGTTATTTAACAATAACTGCTCTGCAAACACAAATAAAGAAACCTCGCTCACTAAAATACAGGGTACAAGACAAGCAAAGCTTTGAATGCCTCAGCCTGTGAAACATTTGTCTGCTGTCTTCATCTGCCTTTGCAGGGAGCACATCTAAATACCTACCCTTAAAGGGAAGTCACTATTTTAAGGACTTAGTCTGGCAGCAGCAGGGATGGGAATTTCTACCAAACACTTCAGAGATAAGGTTCAGATGCAAAAGGCGAGGGGGGGGAGGAAGCTACATAAGGTATATTTCCTTTGTACCAGGTGGTAGGTAGGAAGGCTGTGAGCTTCACTGGTCTGAAGGTCACCCAAATCTGCCCTCCTGCACTCTGCCACAGCTATCAACTCCTTCAGAAGCAAAGGATCAAAAGTAAATAGAATCTTTTTCTGTGGATCCCAACACTAAGCACATGCAGTTTTCACATTAGAGGATTTATGCCTTAGTTTCTTTGAATGCCTTTAAAAGCAGCATGATATAATCTGCCCAGAAGAGAGCAGCATTGATACCCTGGGAAGGACAACCAAGGTATTATCTTTTGCCAGACAGTAGGCTGGTTCATATTATCAGCCGCAATGTGAGGATTCAATTATTGCGGTGAAATTTAGGGATTATTTCTAGTAATTGATCAATGTTGCAAGTAGCTTTCTTAACAGGAATTACGTGAAGATTCTTAACAGGAGCCTTAATGTGAAACGAGCATAAATCTGAGTGAAGCACACAGTTGTTACGCCTGTGTTCGAGCAACAGAAACTGCATGTAACATCTAGGGCTTGCACTGTGGTATACACAAGGCTACCCTTGATTCACAGCAGATGTATCCTTCATTAATCACAGCAACAATCTGCTGTTTGCAGGGAACTTTTGATGGATCCATTTTAAAAGGAACAAGCACCAAAGAGCCTGACCTTGTCAGGTGAAGTGTAACTGTTACCTAACAAGCTTGCAGCCTCCAGATTTGAGGGAGAAGGGGGGTATATCCACTTAACTGGGTTGTCTTCCGTGAGGCAGCATTGCCTCCTGTACCCACAGCTCTGCCAGGGATTTTCTGTGCGACTTTGACCAAGTCAGTGGGGCAGAGATGTTTGCAGAGCGTGCCTCTGCCTACGCTCCCGCCAAGGCAACGCTGGCGGGATGTCAAAACACAGGCTTGGCACAGGCACCGGCTGGCTCTCCCTGGGCTGCTTTGTAATCAGGTTCCAGTCCTGCCAGTACCCAAGCGTGTTCGTGACGCCGCACAGTAATTTGAGTGGGACCACCCTCCTGCAGTAGAAGCCCTTTGCCTGCTAAAGCACAGAATTCCCTCCCCCTCTCCCGCCTCCTAAATATTTTAAATTATATTTTGCTGAACAACCTCGAACTTTTACAGCCCTGTGATAGCAGTTAACCCAAATACAAACCTCTGATTTTTTTCCTCCCCCTGCCATTGGAGCCAAACTACTTCCACATTTCTGCGTGGGTGATTGCCTTTGATCCCATAGAGAGGAGGTAGCTTTCTCGAGCAGCGTGCTGGGAGGGAACAACTGTTGATCTCCCTTGTGAAATCCCATCTGTTGTCTTCAACAACTCTTACTCGCTGGCTGAACGAGATAATGTTTCTCCGGCAGTAGCTGTAATTTTCCAAGTGCTTTGCAAAGTCAGGACTTGATTCAAAAAGGACAAGCAGGGATGTAGTTTCTCTCTCTCTCTCTCTCTTTTTCTTTTATGCACTGTGTTACAAATTAAGCTGCTGGCAGTCAGGTAGGGCAGAGTCCGTGTGGGTTTTGGGGTTTGCTCGCCACCTCCAAAGATGAAGATGGAGTGCCGTAACGTTAGAGGCGGTTTCTGCAAAAGGGAAGTCTTTTTGGGTATAATTATGAACACTGTTACTCCATATTTTTGACAACGTGCCATTTTTTATTTAAAACGTGTTTAAATGACTGACCGTTTTTGGCAGAAATTAAGTCAGCAGAACATAAATTCGGTGGTATTTTGATGTAACAAAGCATGAATTATTTTGGAGAAATTAATGGAAGAGTGAGAGGATTTGAGAGGGAAGAAAGAAAACCACCCTCAAACCAAACTAGTGAACTTAAATACTAATACAATCACTTCTTTCCGTTGGTTACGGGGAAACCCCTTTTCAGCCAACCTCACGGTGTTATCGGCGAGACGTTTTCCTCGCCCGAAAACAATTCCAGTTTTCCCGAGACGTGACAGAAATGCGAAACACACAGATCTCAAACTGTATCGGAAGCAGATCAACACCTCTCGGCTGCCGAGGCTGCTGAGAGGAGAGGAGAGCAGAGTAGAGCAGAGCAGAGCAGAGCAGCAGCCGCGCAGGTGAGGCGGGGCCGGAGCCGCCTCGCCACCGCCCAGCCTCGCGGGCACGGAGCTGCCCGGCTCGGCGCCCGGCCCCTGGGCATGGGAGGCGGGACCCGCCGGCCGCCCCCGCCCCTCGGAGGGCGGCAGGAGAGTTGAACTTGGGAGCCTCTCCGTATGGAGCCTCGGCTGCGGCGCCGCTCGGCCTGACGAGAGCCCACCGCGCGGCCTCGGGCGCCGCGCATCCTCGCCGGGGGTGGATTGGGGGGGGGAGGGAAGGAGGAGGACGGGAGCGGACGGCCGATGGAGAGGCAAGAGGACGGGAGGGACTGGGCGTACAGGTAGGGCTCGCGGGCGGCCGCGCTTCGGATCGGCAGTGCCGGGTGCCAGGCAGCGGCTCCGGGAGGCTTCGGCGTTCGGTCACGCTTACAAGCACCGCTTTTACAACTTTGTAGTGAACCCGTAGCACTCTGACTGGAGGGAGGGGAGGGAGCAAGGAGCCGTGGCTCCCGGCGCTTTGCGAGGAGTTCGGAACGGGTGGATTTTTTTTTGGTAGCCCCTTAAAATAGCTTTTTTTCCCCCCCTTCTGCTGCCTCGCCGGGAGACACGAAGGGCGAGAGCGGAGAGGAGCCCCCCTAGAGGGTGGATTTTGAGCCAGTTAATCCGAGGAGAGGAAGATACTCTTTCCCAGAGCGCTTGGGGTTACGGCTGCAGGTGACAGCCGGGGCTCGGCGGACAGTGGCCGGGGCGCTCCGGAGTATGGGAGGGAGCCCCGGCACGACGCGGCCAACGTTCGCAAGAAGGGTACCTGGGAGTAGCGATAACCTTCACTGCACAAAGGCAAGGTTGGGGAAGCTGACTTCCTTAAAACCGTCCTTCCCAAGTCTCTGTTCTCCCTTTCTGCCGCCTCAGGAATGGAGCCGAGCGTGAAATTAATCTGTACTTGCTGCCGAGACAGCCGCAGTCCTCAATACGAGATATTTGTTCATGGATGTGTTAAAGGACTGGTTTGTTTTTTTTTTTGAGCTTTTTCATCTTCTGTGTCTCTGGAGGAACCTGTGTTGCGGGTTCTGGTGGGGTTTGGTTGTGGGGTTTTCTTTTTTTTACACCTGTGGTGTTCGTATCAGATTTGATGAGCACATGAATACAAAAGTGACTAACTGCCCATTAGGTAATACCAATCTGAGGTCTGCATATTAAAATGTTCCTCTTCTGATTCATGCGTTACTACCCGTGACGGTCTCGTGAGCCGGAGTTTACCTAAAGCTGCGCTGGTATCTCTCCGTGGGCAAATTCCTTCTCCATGAATGAAACAGGCAGTGATTTTGGAAGTTATGCCTCAATGTCTGTCTCGCAAACTTTTCTGCGTGGAGAGATGCCTCTGCCTGTTTAACTTTTACAAAACCTATGAGTGTTCTGTACCCAGGTGATAATTGGCAGGTATAAAGCATCCTGGGAAGTTACCATAAATCTAGTTTAGCAACTTTTATTTGATATATTAAGCTAAAACAGAATCAAGCTTGCAGTTCTTAAACTCCCATCGGTGTCATTCTGCCTGAGATAATGTGCTCTAACGTTGAGAAATTGTTAAAGATAACAAAATAAGTGGTTTTGGTACTACAAATGAAGAAGGTAGACTGACACAAGGATTTGTGATATTTTGATTTTTTTTTTTTCCAAGCCATATACTTCCATGAAGATAATTTGAGAAATTACCCGTTTAAAGAAATAATCTCTGTAACTTGTTACGCTTGTACTTTTTTATGATAGCTTTCCTGTGCATTTCTGTGTGGAAAGTGAGTTCAGGCCACATTTGAGCTGTTGTGTTATACCTTCCAGCTTTTCAACCATTTCTCAGTCTTGTGGAGAAAAAAATACCTCTTAGACTTATGTGTGGTCATAATTTGGGTCAGTTTTGTATAGAATGGATCCTTTCCTCTAAAAACTCCTTTCTTCTAAAAGCAAGGAAATCTGTAAAACTGACTGAGCAGTGCATGTTTGAATTCATTTGCTTAAACAGCTTTGATATGCTAAATGGAGTGTAAAAGTTTGTGTGAAGTAGGTTTTTATTGGGAGGAAGGACTTCTGAGTTGCTTTTAGAAATAGCAGCTGGAAGTTATTTAAACCATATTTGCATAGTTGTTTTTTTTTTTTTTCTTCTTTTCATCTGTAGGTAAGTAGAAACATTTGTACAAGAGTTCTGTTTTATTTTGTAGGGTTGATTCATATGGATTTGAAAGGCCAGAAGACTTTGACTATGCATCCTATGAAGCATTCTTTTCCAGATATCTAGTGGTACTCACTAGAAGAGCAATAAAATGGTCCAAGCTCCTAAAGGGGAAAAACAATGTTCAGAAGAGTTTAAAAGGTGAGCTGTATATCTCTTTACAGGTACAATGTTGGAACTAATATACATAATATCAAAATGGTTTGTGGTTTTGAATATTAGATACTATTTTTGTCTTTAAATGAAAACCAGAAGTATATGAAGTAATAGTAAACAAGTATGTTGTTGTTAGGGGAGACCATTGATTTAATTTAAAGCTTACAAAGGAGTAACCCTTCTTTGACGTATGCCACAATATCTTACTACATCTGTAACCCAGAGGTTATGGCCATTGGCTCTTCAAGATGCCATTTTACAGCTGTTTGTTGTATTGTGCTCTGTGCTCTCTTTAAAAAGACATGAGACTATGTAGAAGACAGTATCTTGAATTCCAGGCATAAGGATGCTAGAGCTCTTGGTTGCTGACTCTGACAGGTTGTTTTTGTTGCTGAGATTTTCTAGCTTTCCTTATCCTCCTTTTGTAAAATGATATTCACCTCATGGCTAAAAAGTTGTGTGCTAAAAACTGATCCTAAATGCCTTACAAAGTGAAGAAAGTAGAATAAATGCAGGAGCTAATGCAATGTTGGATAAAATGCTGATGAAACTGTTAATGTATGCTTCAAAAAGCAAGAAGACCTCTAGTAATGTTTTATCTTGCAAGAGAGACAGGGAGAAAGAAATGGAGGGAGTCAGAAGGTGGCAGGGAATCCTGTGAAACTAAAGGGGTAAGATTTTTCCTATTCTTTCTTTGGGTTATCCTTTTGTATAAGCATCTCAGTTCTCCTCTGTGCTCTTAATGGTGCTATTCAGCTTGCTTTCTCTTAGTCTTACAGAGTCGGGCAGAGTTCTCTAGAGATATGATAAAAAGTGAGTTAAACTTGGGCACCAGTGCAGATGGATATTCAAAGCTGTTCTTCAGATGCAGACTTTGTCTACTAATTCTGGTGTTTTTTTCTGTTTTGGGGTAATTTTTTTTCTTGGCACCAAGAATGGGTTGATAACTAGTGAGAGGTCTTAAGTATAACAGTGTATGGATATCTTAAGGCTGAGGAAACCCAGAAATATAGATTTGAGCTATCGCTGCTAGATCTTGTGCTCCTAACCAGAAAGCAGATGCTTCTGCTCTCTTGCATTATTCTCAATTGATATTTCAGAAGAGGAGAGCAGCAGGTGAACTTTTACTGATTTTTAAGTACTTTATATCAATATAAAGATTGAAGTCAGTGGCACATGCACTTAGAATTATGTAAGCAGTTGTTTAGGTGTGTGCTTTATCCTGCAAAGCAATGCAGGCAGGCAGAAAGCAGAAGGTGATCCCTGGTGATGCACTGAATTACCCTCCTCTAGGACCTGGCATCATTGCTCTGCATCTTTGCTCAGGAGCTGCTAGTTCTGATTAGCTTCCCCTTTGCTGGAAGTTGGCCATGAGCTATAACTGAGAAGAATATTTGATTTGCTGCTTCAACCTTGCCCACCCCTCAAACACAATGGTTGCATCTGTGAACCAACATCCTTATTTTTGAGCTCTACTGGAGCCTTTTCAAAATGTGTCCTGCTGTGAATAGATGTGAGATAGCAATTGTACGTGTGATATCTCAGTAGCTCCACACCCATTTGTCTTTACACATAGAAATGCTCATAATTCCTGGCCGGGTGAACAGGAAGAACTGATGACGTGTTCATTTTCAAGTTTGGAAATGGGGTGCTTTCTCATGCTGCTGTGTTTGCCTTGCATCCAGGGTGGTATATATGCATAGAACTCTGTCTCACTGTAAAGAAAAATAATTAGACTACATTTTAACAATGATAATTAAGCAGGGTATCCTGTTGTTCTGGGTTGCACCCTTCCGGCAGGACAGGTCATACAGATTTTGGCTGATAGGTCCTTTTGCTCGTCTGCCAGTCTCTTCCTTTTTGTTATATTTAGGGTATTTTGTTTTCTCCTCAACCCTTAGTACCTTCACTGTCTCCACTGCACGTGTGAATTTTCAGTCAGTGTTTAGTCACATGCCTCCTCTCTCTTTCTGCCACTACTGAGATCCTCTTTAGTTTTTGCTTTTGTCCATTCAGCTGCCAGCTTTATTGGACCAAAAGACAACTTTCTGCTCCAGCTTGTTTACAGATGGGCAACAAACCAACGTAATTTGCCCATAGCAGCTTAATTCTCACCAAAAGTGTGCTACGTAAAATTAGTCAAAACTGATCAGTAGCAGAAGATGCTTTTTAGTCTTTGAGGATGATAAAATACAGGGAAAGATGAAAGTAATGGTAGTAAACAGTGGTGTTGTAACAGGAGCACTTCTGTTCCTGCTCAGAGGTTGGAGGAAGGAAGAAACATCTTAGAAGGTTGGTTCTCATGTTGGAGTGCAACTTGACCATTTATAGCACAGATCTGCTTTGTTTCTTTGTGATTTATTCCTAAGATGAAACTTTCGATTCCTTGTTGTATGCTGTCTTCAGCTCTTTTGTAGTATTTTTCCTCTGGAGTTCAAGTTAGTTTCCTCAGCATTCAGCGGTAATTGTTACTAACTGAAAAAAAAATAACTGAAAAGTACAGACGCTTCTGAAAATCACACCCTTCTAATATTTTAGATGAGATAATTTTTGGTTTTAAGTGGAGTTCTCCTACATAAACTTTAGTCTATGTTGTAGAGTGAAAGGATGTTAATGAGGAGAAAAGGTAAATACAACTTTATCGAGAAGCAAACACCTCCAAAATTCTCATGTACTACCATTAAAGAGGGACAAGTAGTTTTAAAGTGATTTACTTACTTATTTTTAAATCTTGTTGCTAAAAGTAGTGCACAGTACTGGAAAATTGTTTTCTGCATATTTTTCCCTTGAAGTTACTTTGGGCATTTATCAATGCTTCTAGACTGCTGCCCTATCATGTAGCTCCCTGGGGGTTTTTTAACAAAGCAAACATTATTAATAAACTGTGACTCTAAACCTACAGAAATTGTCAGTGTCAAAGGTAAACATTAGGACTGCTTTTGTTTGCTTAAAATTGACATTTCACATTTTGTCAGTGAACAGAGGCAAAAATTTCACACTAAGGTATTTCTTTACCAAACAGGTTTTAAGGCTTAAACTGCATATTGTACATGATGTCGTCCTGGGAGTAGTGATTCTGTGTGCAGGTGCTCGGGGCTTGGTGGTGTTCAGCGGTGATGCTTTTGAGCTCAGCCCTTGGTTTACGATTGGATTCGGATGCGTGATTGCAGACACACACACAATCCAGCTTCATCTGTGAAAAAGCTTCTTAAATGTTACAGTGGGAGGATATTCTGCTGTGTGGAATGTTGTTGTGGGCTTTCTAGTTCCTGAGGATAACGTGGAAGAGGGCCTACAGAAAACAAACAAAATCCATATTTGAATAAAAAATACAATTTTCTGTGTATAAAATACAAAATATGTATTATGTAAATTATAGATAGATAGATAAAAACCATTCAATTGCAACTGACCTTATTTTCAAAACTACCTTACGGCTTCTGCGTGCCAGTTTGCAGATCCTAGCAACTATGATAATGCTGTTGAGAAAGAAAAGCACCATGTAAAGGGCTTTTTTATTCCTCTGGGAGTAGGGGAGCTGGGCTAAGTGTCACTTGGGGTGATACAGGCCTCTGGCCATCTACTACCATAACGATGATGACACTGAGAGATAATGAGTGTATGCTGTGCTACAGGGCTGCTTTCCCCTTGTGCCAGTGTCAAAGACTTGTCCCTGCTTCTCTTGAATTTCATGCCTATTGTGGGATGTGGATGTCAGCTATGCTTTCAGAATTGACAGCTGTTCCAGAACAAAAATACTATTGTAATTATATGTTGGAATGTGGTCATTCGGTAATTTAGCCAATAAGTTTGCTCCTAGAGACATTTGCAGGCTCATCTGAACATCTCTTCATGTTGACCTAAATGGGACTGGTTCCTCATACTCATTCCTGCATTTGTTCTATCTGTCTATAGGATTCCTTGAGCGTTTGAGTTCAAAAATCTTTTAAAAAAGATGAAGTGGAAATATTAAATAACCATGGAAACAAATTATTTCCAGCCTGTCTAAAAAAAGGTTGGAGTTAAAGTTACTTTACAGCTAGAACAGTAGAGACTGTAATCCATAGTATCAGTCCTCATTGAAAAGCCAAACCAAAGCTGTACCCTGAGCACAAGGTGTTTGTGGCAAATGTTAAGGGCAGGAGTGTTTCTTGGAGAGAAATGCCTGCTAGAAATGCACAGATTCCCAGTGTTGACACTGGGAAATCAGCTTTATCTCCTAAAGGCTGGGCAGCTGCAATTAGGTGGAAGGTATTTAGAAGGTGACCAGCTGAGTTGCTGCAATACCTTGTTTCACTCCACTGCTTTTAAGGCCTTTAATTCATACAGTGTTTATCTTGAGTTACAGATCTTTGTGACAGCATTAAAACCAGATTAGGTTTGTGTATATACTTTGTGTATGGGCAGAATCAAAGTCCCCACTTTCTTCCGAGTCCGCAGAATTTAGGGAGAAGAAGTTGATACTCTAATTGATACCGCCTCGTTCATTTAGTAAGAAACTTCTGGTTCCTTTGTCTGTTTCTTCTCCCTGGAAAGAACAGAAGGGTCTCAAACATTCAGCTGTGGTAAGGGGTAATGCTGATTTAGGATTATGTAGCAATGAGCAGCATTGGCTCCTTATTAATATTTTTCATGCCATTCCCAGGAGGAAGCTTCTTTAGCTGTCATTAGCCTGATGCTTCTTCCTGCAATCTTGCATCCTAGTTATTTACACTGAATCATCTGCTTAAATAATCCCAGAGCACACCCTGCCAATGAATATGCTGCAGGAGATAAGAGCTACATTAGATTTGAAAATACTTCCCACGTTATTCTAGGAAAAATAATCTGGTACTCACTCACATCTCCAGTTCTTCCAGAGGCCTATTTAGACAGTAGCCACCTATTTCTTGTTCTTCAGCTCCTGGTATGATTTCTGTGGTTAGATGCTAAGCTGAAATCCGAGGGTCATATTACTGAGCAAATGGAAAGGGTTATCGTGTCAGAGGCCACCAGTAATGTAGAGAAATAAAAAGGGTGTATCTGAATGAGAAAGGACAAAGATCAAGGGGTAACTTTGCTGTTAATATCTCTGTCTGGAAAAGCGGGAAGAGGAGGAAAGGATTGAAAATCCTAACAGTGGAATGGAGGAGTGAGGAAAGCCTGGGTCTGGAGATCTGTGTGAGGAGTCTGAGTGGCAAGAACTTGGGACTGAATCTAAAATATACTATGGAGCTGAAAAGGAAATGCTTGTCCTAAATGGTAGCGTAGGAGAGAAGGCACAATAATCTCCAGTCAAGAGTTTTCCTATGACTTCTCAACTTTCTTTTGCATCATTCCAGAAGAAAATACACTTTGATATTTTTACTTTAAAAAAAAAAAAAACAAACCAAACCCACTACTAAACTTCTTGTTTTGCAGTGAAGAGATACATAAGGAAAGGCATCCCCAATGAACACCGAGCATTGATCTGGATGATTGTGAGTGGGGCTCAAAGCAACATGGAACAAAACCCTGGATATTACCACAGACTGCTTGAAGGAGAGAAGAATGACAAGCTGGTTGAAGCAATCAAAACAGGTTATTGTCTTGATAACATTGGTTATCCGTGTTTATCCATCCTGTGTCCTTAAATGTTAGAGATCAAGTTATGTCATGGAAAAGTTACATTTCTGTAGTAGTGGTTTAAATGCTGAATTAACATGTAAAATTAGATTAGCCATAAGCTCTTTAATAGCACAGGTATCTCTAGGTTCATTATGTGGTCAACAGCATTAAAGGAGATTAGAAATTGCTTGGGAAGGATACTTCTGTCCCAGTAGGACACTGGAAGAGCAGCAGTGTGGTGTCAAGATGAGGCAGGTGAAGTATGCTAGAATTTCAGCTGGAGGGAAAATGCTGCTGAGAACAAGCTGCTGATAGAGCTATATGAATTATAAATGGTATCCAGAGGGTGAATAGGGAGCAATTGTTATTTCTTGTAACATAAGAACCAAAGAAACTGAATGAAATTTGCCAAGCTGCAGGTTTAGAGGAGCATATCACTGAATTGTGACACTTGTCACTAGACAGTGCTGCTGAGCCTGGAAGTAGGAACTGGTTTAAATAGGAATTTAACAAACTGAAGGATAGGAAATAACCCAGTGCATGAAATCCTAAACACTAAATGTAAATCCATGAGAGAAAGGTTGTGTAGGAGGAGAAAAACACCTCTCCTCTATCAATCTAGTTTCATATGTGCTGTCTCTGAACACTGCTCAGTGGCTGATATTGATCACAGAGTATTAGGACAACCAGACCTTAGACTGACATGTTTCAGAGGCAGTAGGGGAGGACAAGAAAGTAGAATCACAGAGTGGCGAGTGTTAGAAGGGACCTCTAGAGATCAGCTGCTCCAGCCTCCTGCTAAAGCAGGTTTATCTCAATCAAGTCACACAGGGAACACCTCCAGGCAGATTTGGAAACCTCCACAGAAGGAGACTCCACACCCTCCCTGGGCAGCCTGTGCCAGGGCTCCCTGAGTCTCACAGGAAAGAAGCTGCTCCTCATGTTCAAGTGTTCTGTGTTCCAGCTTGTGCTTGTTATCCCTGTCCTATCACTAGCCATTACAGAAAAAGATTCTTGTCCTCTCAACACCTGCCTTTTAGGCACTTATAGCTATTGATAGGGACCCCTCTCAGTCTTCTCCAACCTAAACAGCCCCAGGTTGTGCAGCCTTTCCTCATAAAAAAGATGTTCCAGTCTCTTGATCATCTTGGTAGTCTTCCACTGGACTATCTCCAAAAGTTCTCTGTCTCTTGAACTGAGGAGCCCAGAACTGGACACAGGACTCCAGATGAGGCCTCACTAGGGCAGAGTAGAAGGGGAGCAGAACCTTGCATGACCTGCTGGCCACTCTCTTCTTGATGTATGCCAGGATGCCATTGGCCTTCTTGGCCACAAGGGCACATTGCTGGCTCCTGTTTAATTTATTGTCAGCCAGGACTCCCAGGCCTCTGCAGAGCTGCTCTCCAGCAGGTCACTGCCCAGCCTGTGCTGGTGCACGGGGTTCTTCCTTCCCAGATGCAGGACTCTGCAGTTGTCCTTGTTGAACCTCATGAGGTTCTTCTCTGCCCAATTCTCAAGCCAGTCGAGATCCCGCTGAATGGCAGCACAGCCTTCTCGGGAATCAGCCAGGTCGTTGATGTTGACCAAGACTGGCCACATAACTGAACCCTGCGTAACCGCACTGGCCACAGGCCTCCAACTTGATTTGGCTCTGTTGATCACTACCCTCTGGACTCTGTCATTCAGCCATCTCTTGATCTACCTCACTGTCCACTCATCCAAGCCACACTGCTTGAGCTTTCTGATGAGGATGTTATGGGAGACAGTGTCAAAGTCCTTGCCAAAGTAAAAGTAGATGACATCCGCTGCTCTCCCCTTGTCTGTTCAGCCAGTCATGCCCTCGTAGAAGGCTATCAGGTTGCTTAAATAGGATTTCCCCTTGGTGAATCCTCCTAATAACCTTCATTTCCTTTATAGAAGTATGTAACTGATATAACTGATATTTCTCCTGAAACTTTTCAACCTGCTGCCACAAACCTTTTATAGAGAAGCTGATACTGGATAAATTGCTCAGTTAATGAGTCAAGAGGTTGGACTATGCTCTAGGCAAGCAGAATGCTGAGATTATTTTGTCAGAAAGGCAGACGCAGTTGTCTTATTTTTCCTCTTGAAAAAGCCAGGTAGTTAAAGTTGGGGCTTCATGTATTTATATTTGAGTTGGTAACTATCTAACCTCTTCTTGGTTTATGCAGAGTTTCTCCTCTGCCTCTCCCCACAAACAGCAGCAGCAGTGTGGCCTTTTGGGATTACACGCCTTAGAAAGGTATTTTGGAGCATAAACTTTCATGTTCCTATGAATATGAAGACTAGCCAGAAATGTTTAGTCTCATATTCTGCTCAGAACTAGAGACTGTAGAGCTCTAGCTATGAATACATAGGGAGCTACCAAGATGACTTTCCAAAGTCAGCCTTGGTAAGGACCTGGAGAAGAACCAAACTGTATTTAGTTGGGGTACAATTGCTGCAAGAGGGGGTTGCAGACAACTTATTTTCCAGTACTAGACAGTGACATGAAAGGTCATATCGTGATACTAGGTGACTTTTTGCACAGGTTATACCACAAAATAAAAATATCTCTGTGGGGGAGAAAAAATAGTGGAAGAAGAAGAAGGGATACGTTTGTGAATGATGGAGGAAGTAAAGTTTTGGAAGACCTACCGCATTGACTGGAAAAACTGCAGAAGAGAAAACTAAGGAGAAGCAAGGGAGGGAAGTGGATAAAGAAAAATGGGTTAGAGGGTTGTGGGTTTTTTAGGAGAAAAAAATAAATGAGAAGTGGACCTCAGACTCAAGAACAATATATTTCCCTTCAGAAAGGAAGAAACAATGTGAACATATGGGGCATGGAAGCAGCAAAGTACTTAAGGTGAACGGAAACTTGGTGTAATAAAGTTAGCGCTGCTGTTGGCTGTGCAGATTTTATAGTGGGCTTTGGATGAGGACTGTTTCAGTGTGAATTTTTGTCTGATATTCAGTTTATTTCTGCCTGTGGTGTTTCCCATCACTCTAGCTGTTTTTACGGTAAACTAATGTAAGGTGTGGAATCTTGCTGGTGTTCACTTTTCGTGTCTGCAGCTTGCAGAGTTTTCAGGCAATTGTGCTGTACTTAGTTCTGTGGTCTTGCTGTGAAGTTATAGCCCAGGACAATGCCGTGGTCAAGAGAATAGCATCCATGCTTCGCTTTGTTTCAGGGGAAGAGATAGGAATACAGGGCCAACCAAAGAGTTTATCTCAAATTCAGTTTAAAACATATGTAGAAGCCAGTGTGTCTTGTTTCTTTTATATGCCTGGAAACTCAAATTTTCATGTATGTTTGGAACTTATCTTCAATTTGGGAATGTCTTTAATGGGATATAATAAGATGAAAAAGTGCAAAGTAGACCATGTAGAGACATGGTCTAATCTTTAAAGAAAAATCTGATTAGGAATAGCAATAAAAGTCTCCCAACTAAATAAATCTTAACTGTCCTTTCACCATTTTTTGCCTTTTAACTTGCTGATTCTTAACTGATGTGCTTTATTGGTTATTTTTTTTTATATGGTATTTGCTGTTTAACATTTTTTTTTAAAGAAATGTAAGAAAGAGCAGTCTTCTTAATCTAAACAGAAAAAATAAGAGCCTAAAGATTGCGGGTCTGTAACTTTTGATGGAAATTTTCCTGGCTTAGTGCACATACACATTTAAAAGGGCACGCATTCCTGCTGAGCTTTGTTGTTCATACCCTATTATAGTAAGGTTTAGTTAGAAAAATGATGTTGGCAGGATAAAATATGGCTATATGGCTGTCCTCCTAATGCCAAAGCTACGTGCTGATTGCAAAAAAGATGAGGTGTAAGTTGACACAGTTTCCTTGCACTAAGCCCCTTTTAGGCCAGTCCATTGAGTTTCAGAGTAAGTATGTCTGTCTGCAAGTCCTCTTGTATGCACATACAGCTAATGCCCACATTTCCACTCTACATGATCTCTAAAGGTCCCTTTCAACCCCTACCATTCTATGATGCTATGAGGAGCAGTTGCTAAAGGCTGTGAAACCCAGGGTCTGATATTTATCAGTCAGTCCCCTGAGCCTGCACTACATGCCTGCTGGCTTAAGGATCTGACAGTTTGGATTGGATGGTAGTTGCAGGATCTTAGTTTAGTTTAGGATGGTTTCAGAAAAGTAATTAAAACAATAGCTATTGCCACTTCACTGGAGACAGTGAATATTTTACTAGCAAAGCATTCTTTGAATGGGGTTAAGCTATTAGTAAAGGCTGGGAATTTTCACATGAGTTTAGGGCATTTAACTGAGAGCAAAGGGAACAGCGGAGTCAGCTGTTCTGGCTCTGTGAGAGAAGCTGTGTCAGGTCACATCCAAATGGCTACCTCAGCTGCTCTTCTGTCTCCCACAACAGCTAAAGGAAGAACTGGAGGAGTAAAGTGCATAGTGATACTTGCTCAGAATGTTTTTCCTAGTCTCCGGTTATCTGTGGTTTGGGAAGTTCCTGAGTCACACACCACATGTTTGTAGTTAATAACACTGGGTGGGGAAAAAGAAATCACAAAAAGACACTGGATGCTCCTTTTTAATGTTGTTTACCTTGCTCATGATTTTGCAGATCTGTGCTGTGTTGCTCAAGGACCTCTCTCCAAACTAAAGAGCTCTTATCCACCTTGTTTTATGCTCTGTATGGTAGCCATTTTATACTTGTGATCTTCCTTGTTGCAATTTTCTTCTTCCTGAAATTCTGATACCACCTTTTGGAGGTGAAGGTGGCTGCAAATTATGCAGGTGCTTCTCAGATTGATACAGTAGTATTATTGTTCTTTTGCAGGAAATCCTAACCCAGCTTGCTTTCATCATTGCTGCAAGCTATCGAGCTGATAGGTGGTGGTGGTGGTTGTGAGGCTCAATTTCTCTGGTTTTAGTTGATGGCAAACTTACCTTAACTTTAACAATGGAAAACCGAAACAAAGAACCCCCAAACCTCCAAAACACTTTCTAGTGCCAGATGTTGCCGGGAAAAACTTGAAGATAAGTCCTAAATATCCAGTTATAACGATTTTTAAATGCCCTTTAAATGTATTATTTTTACAAGTGGTAACTGATGACCTAACTCAATTATTCTGCAGGTTTTCAGTGGAGTTTTTGAGTGCTTGTAGTTGGCAGTTGAGGTGAATTTTTGTTCCTGCTCTTTACTAAGTAAAAAGAAAGAAATAACCTGCTTGGAAGCTCTTCAAAGCAGATGCAAGTTACAGATGTAGTAATATCAAAGAAGTGACCATACCTGTCATAGAAGATGTTAGTTATAAAAACACATGTGTAGTTTACTGGGCACTCTGTCTGGGAGTGGAAAGCACCTGGATATAAAGATAAAACCAGAAAGGATGAGAAAGCCAGATTAAGAAGATTGACTTGTACATGCCTGACTTTCAAAATACTCTAAATACAAAAAGCGCTAGACTGGTATGAAAGCATTAGTTTTCTGGACTGCACATTTAAATTTTTTGCTCTAGGGCAACATGATGAAAATCAACAGTCATGATTTCAGGTACCAAAACAGATGTCTGTTTTATAAGCTGAGGATAATGTGGCTTTCTGCCTGTGTTGGCATTACTGAATGAGAGGTAGAAATACTGCAGACCCGTGAAAGGGAAGAAACAAGCCAACAGCTTTCACATGGTTGCTGCAGAGATAAATCAACAGGAAAGTAAAGCTGTTGTTTTTGTTTCACAGCAGCATAACACTGGCACCTCACAGAACTGAAAAATCATCTTAAAAAAAATGCTATTGGGATTTAAAATGAATTTACTGCAAAAGCGTAGTAGCTACATCTTTTCTTTGTGACCACCTTCTTGGCCTCATGTTCCTATACCCGGGTTTGGTTATAGCCAGCAGATCTGTACACAAGCACAAGATGCTCAGGGTTTTGAGATTTATCTAGCAGTATAAAGATTTGATGCTTATTTCCCTGCTTGAAAACAGTTGTGGAATTTTTTTCCCCCCAACTGGACTAGCTCCTTTGGATGCTAATCTCTGTCAAGAATGAAGTAGGTTCACGGATAGCAGGTCAGAGAGTGGGCTGCACAGAACGCTAGAAAGAGGTGCTTGGAGGTCTCCTCTGGGACAGACAGAGTAAAGTGAGGGTAGGCGCTCAAGTCAAACAAACAGAGCTAGCTTGCTGCTGTAGTTTGCCTCAAGTCATCTCTGGCAGTCGTCTCATAGTGTGATAAAACATAATCAGTTTGTGTGTGCTTGGGGAGTGGGTTGACTCCCTTCACCTTGCAGTTAGAGGAGCCTCAGAGTTGGTGGAAGAGAGAGAGCAGAAAGAGGAGGATGGAGAGAAAGTTGGACCCCCCCACCATCCCCGCTATTGGTGTGCTCAGGATAATAATCTGGCACGATAAGTCCTGTGGGACAATGCCCCCCTCCATCTTCTGTTAAGCATGGAGACTTAGCTCTTGTATCTTCTTTCTGTCCCCATCCTCTCAAACTAAAATGCTGTTACTAAATATAAAGAAATTCCTCCTTGTAAAATGGAGGAAGACTTCCCTCAGTTCTTGTGAGAAAAATATGCACTGCAATCAGAAAGTAAACTGGACCTGATTCTCTCAACTGCAGGCCTTCCTTCCTCAAGCTGTGAAATCAAAGATGAGTTCAGTTTGAGTAGTCTCTGCTCTGTACGTGATGGACTTTTCATAGTCCTCTCTCACCCTTCTTCTGCATAACTGAGGGCAAGAGCCATAACTGAAATGGCAGCATTAATCTTTTCTGTAACATCCAGCATATACTTTAATAAACAGCAGATTTTGATTGTGCAAATACTATACTGCTCTTCCTATCAAGAAAAGAAACAAGCCAAATTTATTTATCCCATAACTGGCTGTTGCTCACGTCCTTTAAAAACTTGGTATTTTTTCCCTGTGTGTTTCTTTTCCATTTCAGTCACTTGAGAGGTGAAGTGAAATATTTTCCTGCCTTCCCATTTCTGTAGATGATTTGTTCACTTTTAAAGAAAGAGTGATTAGTGCCGTAACTTTTTAATGCTTGTGACTTCCATTACTGCTCTTGATTTTGGTTGCTTACAGCACAACTTTGTGTCAAAGCTGTAACAGACGTCTTCATACAGGAAAAGGCTGATAAGAAGTGATAATTCTTAGGACACAAATATCAGTATAGTAGTGCTGTCACAGAATTTTTTTTTTTTAACTTTGACCCAATTTTTTTGTTCTTGTGAAATATAACAAAAAAGAACTATTTGTATTTTATTAACAAATCTTGGGTTTTGAAAATCTTCAGAGTTACTTTTTAATAGCTTTTTTTTTTTTTCTCCCCAACTTAAACTTCTTAAAAAATCAAATGTGTGAGTCTGGGTTCTCTTTTTTAATAGAGTGAAGCAGGCCAAAAGTTGACTCTGCTTGTTTCTTTCCAGCAACTAGAGGGAGGTTTGGGTGGCCAGCTCAAACTTGCGTGTCTAATTTCTAGATTTTGTAAGTAGAGATGAGTCCTGCTATTCACATTTGATCCAGAAGAAACAAATGTCAGTAACTGCATAGTCATTACTCGGTTTAGGATTGAGCTTGAGACATGCGCAATATACTCTGCTGCTTGGATAGCAAAAATCATTCTCCTCAGTGATCTTGCACTGATGAAGAAACAGCTTGTCTCATGGTCACATCATGGAGAAGCTGAAAAAGCTTTAAAAAGGTGTGGGGTTTTGTTTTGGGGTGTGTTTGTTTGTTTAAGTGAAAGTCACAAGGTTGCAGGAACAGGACTTTTTTCTTCTTTTGGGACTGTTTAGTCGAAGTTCAGTGAATAAATCAATTTAATGAGGGAGGGAGCACTGGAACAGGCTGCCCACATGGGTTGTGGAGTCTCCTTCTCTGGGGACATTCCAAACCCACCTGGATCAGTTCTGTGTGACCGACTCTGGGTGGTCCTGCTCTGGCAGGGGAGTTGGACTAGATGATCTTTCCAGGTCCCTTCCAGCCCTTAAGATTCTGTGTGAAAGTTCATTATGCGAATATGTGAGGTGCAGCTCATTTCATGTCACTTGGCTAGATAAATATGATATGTGGTGTTTCTGTCAGTCTAAATGTCTGGTTTGCTTTTGTTTTTTTAAAAGCCTTTGTAGTCTGACGTTGAGAGAGTCCAATCTGCAGGAGAATGTCTTTTTGTCCTACTTGAAATTGATTTCTTTACACTAATAGGATTAATCTTTCCAGTAACAGGTTATCCTTGAACACAAATCTGGTCTTTTAGCCAAAATAGAGATAAAGCTATTTCTTGAAATTCATCCATCAGAACTACAGTTTAAGTGAACCACAGTGAAGGTTCAGTTGTACTCCGGAAGAGCTGTAAAAGTTTGTTTGGAAAGTAGAGGAGGGAACAGCTCTTAATTTTCTGTCTTTTTTTCCCTTTTTGTCTAGACATGAACAGAACGTTTCCAGATAATGTAAAATTCCGCAGAACCGCTGATCCCTGTCTGCAGCACACGCTCTACAACGTGTTGGTAGCATATGGGCATCATAACAAAGCAGTAGGATATTGTCAGGTATGTGAAAATTTCTTCCTAAACAATGCTACGTTTCACCAGTGGTAATTGTTCTTGTCTCATTTGAATGTGTCTTTTTAGAGGCAGATCCACAAACTGTTTCTTTTTTGTTTTTAAAATGGCTCTGGGGAGGGCAGGGATGAATCACTTCAGGTATGTTCAGATGTCCCTGTGAGTTTTTCTGTGGCCTTTTTTGTAGCTAGCTTGATCATGTTTGCTTCCATTTGTTAGTTGCAAAATAAAGGTTTTATTACACAGGGTATCAAGATCAGTTGCTTTGGAGAGGAAAGAGAAAATGAGCTTGCTTTTCCCTCTTCCTCCCTCCCACCATCTTTCCCAAAACAGTCCTTGGTATGTAAGAGGCATCATGAGATCTCAGTTTCCCTTGTTTTCACTGTCACTTTTTTTTTAAATACAGGAAGACCAGCATTCATGAGATCACATAGTCAAGTGGGGTGATAGCACTTATTTGGTGCCACCTCCCAGTATAGACAGTCAAGTAGGAAGGAAACTTGTTTAAAATTCAACCAGACGCTACTTAGATGGCAGCTCAAAAAAAGCTCCTGTTGTGCTGCAAAGTTTCCTAGGGAACATGAAGATAAAAGTTCATTCATGACAATCTAGAAAAAAGTGGCCATCCTTTAAGGATCATAAAGAAACAGGAATTGTCATGAGCAAAATAGGTTTTTACTTATTAAATCACAGAATCTTAGGAGTTGGAAGGGACCTCGAAAGATCATCCAATCCAACTCCCCTACCACAGCAGGACCACCTAGAGGAGGTCACACAGGAACTCGTCCCGGTGGGTTTGGAATGTCCCCAGAGGAAGAGACTCCACAGCCCATCTGGGCAGCCTGTGCCAGTGCTCCATCAACCTCACAGTAAATAAGTTTTTCCTTATGTTTCTTTGGGACCTCTTATGTTCCAGCTTGTACACATTGCCCCTTGTCCTATCATTGAACATCATTGAGAAGAGCCTGGTTCCATCCTCCTGACACTCATCTTTTACATATTTGTAAATATTAATGAGTCACCCCTCAATCTCCTCTTCTCCAAGCTGAAGAGCCCCAGCTCCCTCAGCCTTTCATCATAAGGGAGATGCTCCACTCCCTTGATCATCATGGTGGCCCTGTGCTGAACTCTCTCCAGCAGCTCCCTGTCCTTCTTGATCTCTTCCCCTTCCTCAACAAGGAGGTGTGTGCTAACCTATGCCTCAGGTTAGCTGAGAAAGTTAGTACAGTGAAGTACAACTGTTCCAAAGTTAGAAGAATATGAATTCTATTTATTGAAAGCTGCAGAGGAAAAGACTTAGAGGGATTTAAATTGAGGCTGAAGTCACCAAAGAAAAATTCTTTTTGTGCATATCCCAACCAATTTTAGAACAGAAATTATTTGAATAATGGGAATAAAAGATGGTTTTAAAGATTTTCAGTTTTAGGTATTTAAGATATGATTTTAATATTTTTCAGGATAATAGAAGGGGCAGAATTAAGAGAACTCTCTTTGGAAGTGTCAGGCTCCTATGTGGGGTTAGTTATACCCAAAACATACACAATTTCTAAACCATGCTAGTTTCTACCCAAAATGGGTATCCAGTTGTTACTAAAAACTTTCGGTAGTGTAGCTGTTTATTTTGCAAATCTTTACATTTTAATTTGGCATTATGAAAACTAGGAGTTGACCTGCTGGAGAGCAGCTCTGCAGAGAGAGACCTGGGAGTCCTGGTTGACAATAAACTAAACATGAGCCAGCAATGTGCCCTCATGGCCAAGAAGGCCAATGGCATCCTGGGAGGCATCAAGAAGAGTGTGGCCAGCAGGTGGAGGGAGATTCTGCTTCACCTTTACTCTGCCCTGGTGAGGCCTCATCTGGAGTCCTGTGTCCAGTTCTGGGCTCCCCAGCTCAAGAGGGACAGGGAACTGCTGGAGAGAGTCCAGTACAGGGCCACCAAGATGATCAAGGGACTGGAACATCTTCCTTATGAGGAAAGGCTGTGGGAACTGTGGCTGTTCAGCCTGGAGAAGAGGAGAGTGAGGGGAATCTCACTAATATTTACAACTATCTAAATGGTTGGTGTCAGGAGGTTGGGATGTCTCTTTTTTCTATTGTATCTGGCAACAGGACAAGGGGTAATGGGATGAAGCTGGAACACAAAAAGTTCCACTTAAATATAATAAAAAACTATTTCACTGTTCAGGTGATGGAGCCCTGGCACAGGCTGCCCAGAGGGGCTGTGGAGTCTCCTTCCTTGGAGGTCTTCAAGACCCTCCTGGACATGTTCCTGTCGGACCTGATCTAGGTGAACCTGCTTCTGCAGGGGGGGTTTGGACCTGACGATGTCTAAAGGTCCCTTCCAACCCTATCATTCTATGACTCTGTGAAAACTGGAGCTGAAAGAAAGCAATATAAAAAGCCTTTTATGTGGTTCCTTTTCACCTCTGTTCTCATCACAGGCTGAGTGTTCTCTTTTTCTGGCTAAGTAATTAGATCATAAACCAAAGGTCAATGTCTCCTTTCCAGGGCCTGTTGTAAATCAAGCAGCTTTTCAGGAAATCACCTTTTCTGCTAGTGAAGCAGTAGACTTAATCGAGACAGAATAGTGATACCCACAGCATGACAAGAGAGACCCCGCACACGTTAGAGAACTTGAGAGTGAAAAGTAGGATCTTGTTTTTTCCAAGTGTTTTGCAGAGCTGTTACCGATTGAAGGCTTTTTGAGGGGGAGAGAAGGTTTTCATAACACTAGTACATTTGTGGTACTTACTTGTGTTTAAGTCTCCCATTTGGGAGCCTGATAGGCATTGCATTGTCATGCTGGGATGATGGTACAGAGTTTCCTACCCTAGTATAACCATCAAAATTAAGTGTCCTGTAAACATAGTTCTGGAGCAGTTTCCTGTGCCTGCCACATTAAATGCCAGAATCTTTTGTCACCATAGATGCAATTACTAAGCCAACCGCCAGCAGGCAAACAAATAGTTGCCTTCCTAACTAGAAGGCCAAGCACCATGTAAGGCAATGCATGGTCTGTCCAAGCCATTTGTGTTGACTCAAAGCTTGAAAATGAAATATTGGAGATGATACAGTATCCTAATATCTCCACGTTCTGGGAGTGTTGCAAGGCCTTCTGGGGTGGGACAGGTGAGTCAAATACATTGAACAGAAGAAATGGGATCTCGGTTCAGAGAGGAAATTGTGGCTTCCAGGGGCTGAGAGGGGCATTCTGTTTGGTAGCTGTTGTGTGCTGATTGCCAGCAGTGCAGGATACCTAGAGATGGTGATGTTGCCTGTGGTGATAGATGTGTTAGATAAGTCCAGCTTGGAGGGAGGCAAAACACAGAGAAGGCAAAAAAATGGGATGAAACCAAAGAATGCCATGTAACCAACACCAGCCTTCACATCCTGTAAATATTTAAAGATACTTTTCTGTGAGCTTCAGAAGACTTCGGGGAGAGAAGGTCTTGCACCTCAGAGGGAGCTTTTGGGTATTGCTGTTCTGATGTGTTGTCTGTTATTATGGTTGTTAGCTTTCTTAAGATGTAAGTGATTCACTTTCTTAAGCGTGTAACTCAGTAATGGGTAACATTCCCCTAACTTAGCAGTGCTATGGAGGATACAAGAAAACAGCATCTGAGACAGAGGCAACGTGTTTATGGGGAACGCCAGCTGATGACCTGTGTGTTCTGTATGCCACTTGTCCAGTCAGAGAGTGTCAGTTACAAAAATGGTCCAGTTTGAATTTGAGTAGTCGTGACTTGACTACCTTTCACAAATTTTCTGGTAGCTCTTCCCATCCCTCAGCCCTTGGTGTTTACCTTCTGTTTGCACCTTGAAAGACTAGTTATGGAGACCGGTCCTTGGCTCACCTGTGGAGTACTGGAGCTATTAGGGAGCAAACGATCTGTATCCAAACATTTGAGTTAAGCAGCAGCAGCTTGAAAAAGCTGCTGGAGCTGCAGCTTGTTACTAAAAAGGGTCAGATGTTCTCCTGCAGCCTTGCTGTCTGCCTACAGGTGTGTTGTGTTTGTACTTCACATCTTAACTGCTGTGTTTTGATTTCGGTCAATGCAATCTTCAGTTACCTTGGGACAGGGCTTTGGGATTTATAAAAAAAGATAATTACAGACTCCTGAGCTTTTTCTTTTAATTTTCCCCTCTCCTTGATCTTTGTTAATAATTCTTGTTAGCTGTTGTTGTACAGGTGTAACAGCTTACTCAACTGGTAGCCATTAGTACCAGATTTTACCTTGTGGAATTGTAGTAATTTAGCCCTTAATCAGAAGAAGTAAACTAGAAGCTCTTTGTGTAAGTGCATGCCTCTTAAAACCTTTCTTTCTCTTTCAGGGCATGAACTTCATAGCTGGATACCTGATTCTTATTACAAAGAATGAAGAGGAGTCCTTTTGGCTGCTAGATGCTCTTATTGGAAGGATATTGCCTGGTATGCTAAAGACATGTATGGTTGTATTTTTATATCAAAGCTTGGCTTTTATGTTATCTTTCCATTCTCCGTTTTTAGAAGTTTTTAGATGTTAAAATGGAGTTGCACATACAAGATTTTCCAGGGCCCTAGAAAAACAGGAAAAAGGCAACAGCACACAGGCAAAACCTGTCTGTTTCACAGCCAGATTTTAGTCTTTATGCAGTGGTTTATATGTATGTTAGTTTGCAGTCTTCTCGCTTACTAGTTAGACCTGTTGGATAGGTGCCTTGCTATATCAGTGTGATGCCAGGGAACAGGACTTGCAAAGGTAAAAAGGTTTTTGGCTTTCTTCAGAGATATTTGGTAAGGTAGTGGTGGTAGTGGTTTCTGCTAGGCAGGATAGTTTCTGCTATGTCCCTCACTTCTCAAGGGAGATATCTTAGACACTTCATGCATCAGGATTTTGCAACAAAGCAAAAAAATGTCAAAATCCTTGTCTGTGTCTGTATGGAAAGTTCTTGTCAGAGCTATGTTACAGTCAATGGTGATTTAGCCAGGCTGGTCAATGAGTACAGATGGAAATTCAGGACATCTCAAGCCATAGACAATATCTACATCTGGTCAGTTCTCTGGCTCTCAAGGTTATTCCCTTGCCTGGGTCCTTGAGTTTGCAGGAAGTGTTTATGCAATGATTTTTGTCCCCTGTGTAAGCTGAATCTCACTGCACATGTGATGTAGTTTAAAATCAGAAGCAGACGTCAAGCACAGCTATCTTTTATACTCCTGTGAAATACATTTGACAATGTTCTTTCTTGGGATTTAGTTATAGAGGGGGCATCGTGAATTCCCTTCAGCGTTGCACAGAACTGACCACAGCTACATCCATAATGTAAAGCTGTGCTCAAAATGGAAGAGTCATTTTTCTGTAAGGAAGCTTTGAAATTCCCTATTGGCCCAGATTTGCTTTTGAACAGGTATTGATCCCAAATGGCTGTAGGCTGAATTCAGTATTACAATGTCAATGAGGTGTTGGTCAAGGACATCAAGGCTGATACTTTAATTTCTGATTCTTTCTGTTCTTGTTTAAGATTAAACAACAAAAATAAGTGTATAATTTTTGGTTCCTTACGGGAGAGAAACTAAAGTTTTGAGGGAGTTGCCTCATACTTTTGAAGTACCTTAAGACTGTGTCTTTTACACTGAATGCACTGTGTAGGAACTCAGGTTTTTCTTGCTTATGAGTGAGGTGGTTGGACTTCGATTGCAGATTGAAAGAGTAGAGACAGGCAGGGAACTGTGGGACTTGCTGAGTCAATGTGCAAATATTTGGTTTTGCAGCCTTGGAAGTTTACTTTCAAGTTATAAAATTAGTCTGAAGAAACCAACTGTCTGTTGCTTTTGTTCAGCCTTGAGAGCTATAAGCTGTGTAAACAGGTAGGAGAGACTTGAGTGACGGCTGCTATCTGCCACGTGACCTGCTGTTGGCTGGCAGACGTTGATGTCTTTCCATTGACATCCCCGTGTGAGGCATAAGGCCCTCAGTAAATGGCATGGTTCCTTGCAAAATGATGTGTGGCAGCTTTTGCTGTTAATCTTTTTTGATAGCCTTACCTGGTTTTATTTGGGACAAGGGAGTATATTTCCCATTCATTGCTTTTGGTAGGACAACTATTTTAGCTTGTCATAAGCCTTTACTTGTTCTTTTATATTCTTCTTCTACAGTTTGCTTATACCTGAATGACAAAAGTTGCTCTCATTTTCCCCCTCTTAGTTGTTGAATTTATCTTGTGCCACTAGCATTGGTGATGAGAAGAAACTCAACATGAAGGCAATTACTGTGTGTAAAGGAGATGTGCTTTTCCTTCAGTGATATTTATAGATTTGTTTTTACTACCCTGTAACAAGATTCTTGGTGCAGACTTTGACCCCGATTCAGCACATTCAATGCAGGCATTCATCTGAAGTGCTGAAGGTAAAAATGTGTGCTTGCATTTCTCTGATAGTCAGTGAGGAAGGGGATATCTGATCAGAACTGCTGATCCAAGTGTGTCCCCTTCCCCTCCACAGTCATTTGTAAAAGAGCTTGAGATGCCCCTTCCAGCTTCGGTGCCTCAACAAGAGCCCAAATGAGGCAGTATGAATCTTTATGTACTAAAAACATTCATATTGAATCATACAAGGTTTTACTGTCAGAAAAATTGTTGCTAATTGTCCTGGCCAAACCCAGGACACTAATGTTTGAGGGTGTTTTTTTCCCCTATTTAAAAAAAAATACTTTTTTCCCTTTTGTCCTCACTGCCTTCCTATATCATACTTGACTTGCACATTTATAAAAGTCAAAGCATGACAGATAAAATAATTGGCATCATTTCAGTGCAATATTGTGTGTGTGTGTATATGAGAGAGAGAGAAAATCAGACAGGCAGACTATATCCATATGGAAATTTGCTCAGGTATGTAATCACTACCGTTGTGTTAATAGTGAAGGGTATAGTGCATGAAACTGGAACACAAAAAG
>WBNH01005501.1:0-13039 GCA_013401255.1 Urocolius indicus
CCCAGGGTTGCTTTGTACCCCATTCCCTACCCCTAAATCTCCCCTGTGACTGCAGAGCTTCTCTGTACCCATCTCCTATCCCCCCCCCCAACCCCAGCCAGCACCCTCAGGGCTGTTCTGCCTCTGCCCCTGTGCAGGGGGGGTCACAGTTTCACTTGAGCCCTGTGTTCCCAGCACCTCTCCTGGGACCAGCTCTTGCTCCAGCCCCACATTTGGGGTGCTGACCCGCTCGTGGGTACCTCGGTTGCTCTCTGGGGTACCCCACGGGGCTGTGGTTTGAGCTGCTGAGGTTTCTTACCAGCAGATGTCAGCTCCCGCCTGGGGATGTGCAGTGGGAGGACACCGGCTCCTGCTTCATCACAGCAGGCTGCAGCCTCCCCTGGGCAGAGGGGAGGGAAAGGGGGGATATAAAGGACCCCCCGAGGTAGGTAATGGGGTGGTAGGGTGACCCCAGGGCTGTGTGTACCCTCCTGGGACAGCCCCGTGGCTCTTCCCATGTGTGGGATGGACCTTTCCCTGCATTAAACCTTTCTGAGGGGGGGGTGTGAGATGGAACTGGGCATTGCTCTCCTCCCCTTCCCAGAGGCAATGAGGGGTCCCCATGGAACTGGAGGGGGACGTTCTGGCTTCACTCAGTGTGATGCATCCCATGGTGGTACAACTTGAGGGGGAAGGCTTGAGCCTCACTCTGCCTCTGGATGCTCCAGCATCCCACCAGTGCTTTATCTCCCCATTGGGCAGAGGAAATTGAGGCAGGGAACTGTGTGAGAGGCTCAAACCTCCAGAACACCCCAAAACTGAGGTACCCCACCACCTGGCTGGGTTTTGCTTCTAGGGGAGTTGAGCTGGGACACAGCTGATCCCCCCAAATCATCCCCAGCCCCTTTCCACCTCCATTCTCCAGCCTCAACAGCCACAGGGGTGGCCAAACCCATCCCCATCCCCATCTCTGCATGGCTGAACCCCCAAAACCATGCCCAAATAGCTTGGGACACCCCTCAAAACTGAGCTGTTGTGGGACCCCAAGGTCAGCGTCCTTTTGTCACCAACTTCTCCCCCCTCCATCCCTCCCCATCCCTCAAACTGACACGCACGGGTCAGCGAGCTCTGACCACAAACCTCCCCCTGAATCCCCCCCAGCCCCTGATTTGCCTTTAATTGCGTTCCCAAGTGTGATGCAAATGCAGGTGCCCGGGAGCAGCTGCCGAAGGTTCAATGAGAGCCCCGTTAATAGGCGCTAATTGCCTCCCACGAGCTGCCCCGGGAACGTCGGAGCCGGTGTCGGGGCTACGGGGCAGCGCCTTGGTCAATATTGACTCTGGCAATTACCTTCCCTTCCAGGCTCTGGCCCCTCCGAGGATGGAGAAGGGGATGAAAGGACTTGGTGGGATACAAGGGATAGGGATGAGCTTCCTCCTGCTTCTCATCAGCCCCCAGGTTGTGTCAGGTTGGTGCCTTGGCACAAGCATCTGAGTGTTGGCTTCTTCTTTCTCCTCAGCTGGAGCATCCTCAGGGAGGTGAAGCTGGAGCATCCATTTCCCATGGATGAAGGGATGATGAAGGGTCCCTTTAGCAAGTTCCCTGATTGCACCAAACTGGGAGGACTGGGGGAACAAGCATCTAAGTGGTGGCTTCATCTTCTCCTCAGCTGGAGCATCCTCAGGGAGATGAAGCTGCTTTGGATGGAGCAGCATCCAGATGAAGCCTTTAACCATGGGTGAAGGGGTGAAAGGTCCCTTCAGNGGCATCAAGGGCAGAGTCCTGCAGCTGGATTGGAACAAGCTGGGGAGTGACCTGCTGGGGAGCAGCTCTGGGAGAGGGACCTGGCACTGCTGGGGGATAATAAACTGACCATGAGCAGCAACGTGGGCAAGAAGGGCTGTGGGAGCCTGGGAGGGGGCAGCAAGAGTGTGGGCAGCAGGGCCAGGGAGCTTGTGCTGCCCCTCTGCTCTGCCAGAGCTGGGGAGGCCTCAGCTGGAGTCCTGGGGCCAGTGCTGTGCTCCCCAGATCCACAGGGACAGGGAACTGCTGCACAGAGGCCAGGGCAGGGACACCAAGGTGATCAGGGCACTGGAGGGTGATAAGGACCCAAGTCCTTCCCCTGAGCTCATGGGGTAACAAGCTGCAGCCACAAGTGCCCAGGGAATGAAGAGCTGGGGAGGGATGTGGGGTGATGAGAAAGCAATGGGGGGGACGCCAGATGAGATTTGGGGGGGTCCCTGCAGGGTATGAGAGGACCTGAGGGGATGAATCCTGAGAGATGGGAGGATTGGAAGGGATGGAAAGGGCTGTGAGGGGGGCATCAGTGAGTGGGGGGGGGCACACAAGGCAAGGACATTATGGGCTGGGAGGGCTCTCAGGTAGCGTGGGGTGCTCCTGGGGTGCTCCTGGGGTGGGCTTTGGGGACTCCCACCACAACCCAGGTTTGCTGTGGGGCTGAAGCCAGGTGGGAAACAACTTCCCCCCTTCCCCCCCCAACCTTGGAGCCATCTGAGAAGGGTCTGGGGGGGGAAGAAGGGGCTGTGACTCTCCCTTTTCTCTCCCCACAACCCCCTTATCCACCGAGGTGCCTCTGCCAGGGGCTTCTACTGGGACTGGGAAGCAGCAAAGTTGAAGCATCTTGAGAGAGCAAATCCCAGGAGGGACAGGAGAAGGGAGCAGGGGGTGGGGGTTTGGAGGGAGGGGGGAGGTGGTTTAGGGGGAGGGATCTGGAGCTGCCGTAACCCCAACAGATGCGAACCCCCCCCCCCCCCCCCNCCCCCCCCCCCCCCCAAAACCCCACACACAATGGGATTAGGCAGCGGCACGTGGAGCTGAGAGGCAGCAGGACCCCCCACACAATGCTCCCGGGGGTCGTTGCACGCTCCCAGCATCCTGAGACCAACGTTGGCTTGAAGGGAGGGAGGGAGAGAGGAGGTTTCAACGTGTGACCCATCCCCTGGGGCTTTTTTTGTTCCCCTCCCCATCCCCCTTTCCCAAACTCTCTTTGTGCTTGGTGCCGGGACCTGTTGGAACCATCTGTCGGGGCTGAGCTTGGAGCAGGAGCCGCCTTGGAGCTGAGGCACAAGGGCAACAGGCAGATTGATCAGCCACAAGCTGTTCTGCACTCGCCCACAAACCCAGCTCGGGCTGAGGATGGGCAGAGCAGCCGTGAAACCCTTCATGAATTCATTAGTGTGTGTCCCCGTCTCCCTCCCTCCCTCCACTTAATCCCAGGCTGCCAAAACCCTTCCAATGAATGGAGAGGATCCCACCCAAGGATGCTGAGCTGGGGGGAAAGGGGACGCCCAGCCAGGGGGTGACTTTTGGGGTGCTCCCTCACCTCCTCTTCAACCTTGCTTCCAAACCTGCTGCATCCCCAGGTTTGGGGGTTGGAGGAGCTGAGGATGCTGAGCTGTGGAGAAGGGGATGCCCAGCCAGGGGAGGGTGACTTTTGGGGTGCCCCTACACTCCCATCCTCAACCTTGCTTCCAAACTTGAGGCTTCCAATCTCTTTCCCAGGCTGGAGGAGATGAGGATGCTGAGCTGGGGGGAAGGGGCTGCGCAGCAAGGAGAGGAGTGAGGGGGTGACTTTTGGGATGCCTTCCCCTCTGAACCTTGCTTCCAAGCCAAGGAGAGGGGTGAAGGGTGACTTTTGGGGTACCTCCTCACCCCCTCTTCAACCGTCCCTCCAAACCCGCTGCTTCCCCAGCTTGGGGGGTCGGAGGAGCTGAGGATGCTGAGCTGGGGAGAAGGGGATGCCCAGCCAGGGGAGGGTGACTTTTGGGGTGCCCCTACACTCCCATCCTCAACCTTGCTTCCAAACTTGAGGCTTCCAATCGCTTTCCCAGGCTGGAGGAGATGAGGATGCTGAGCTGGGGGGAAGGGGCTGCGCAGCAAGGAGAGGAGTGAGGGGGTGACTTTTGGGATGCCTTCCCCTCTGAACCTTGCTTCCAAGCCAAGGAGAGGGGTGAAGGGTGACTTTTGGGGTACCTCCTCACCCCCTCTTCAACCTTCCTTCCAAACCTGCTGCTTCCCCAGGTTGGGGGGTCGGAGGAGCTGAGGATGCTGAGCTTGGGGGAAGGGGCTGCCCAGCCAGGGGGGGACTTTTGGGGGGCCCCTTCACCCCCTCCTCAACCTTCCTTCCAAACCTGCTGCTTCCCCAGGTTGGGGGGTCGGAGGAGCTGAGGATGCTGAGCTGGGGGGAAGGGGCTGCCCAGCAAGGAGAGGAGTGAGGGGATGACTTTTGGGATGCCTTCCCCTCTGAACCTTGCTTCCAAGCCAAGGAGAGGAGTGGGAGGGTGACTTTTGGGGTGCCCCCTCACCCCCCTCCTCAACCTTCCTTCCAAACCTGCTGCTTCCAGTCTCTTCCCCAGGTTGGGGGGTTGAAGGAGCTGAGGATGCTGAGGTGTGGGAAAGGGCTGCCAAGCAAGGAGAGGGGTGGAAGGTGACTTTTGGGGTGCCCCTTCACCCCATCTTCAACCTTGCTTCCAAACCTGCTGCATCCCCAGGTTGGGGGACTGGAGGAGCTGAGGATGCTGAGCTTGGGGGAAGGGGCTGCCCAGCCAGGGGGTGACTTTTGGGGTGCTCTCCTCACCCCATCCTCAACCTTGCTTCCAAAGCTGCTGCTTCCAGTCTCTTCCCCAGGCTGGAGGAGCTGAGGCTCAGTTCTGGGTGTCAAAGGTGAGCTGTAACGCTCATCCCTTAATTAATTAGGGGAAGGAGGGGGGTCTTTTTTCACCCCCTCCCATCACTATCCAGGGGCTGCAGAGCCTGGGGCCTCTTGTCTGAGCTGAGAGGGATCCGTTGGGCCCCTTCTGGCTTCAGCAGCTGTTAATTACTCCCCCTTTTGCTCTCTCATTAGAGCTGGGAGGGAGCCACAGTCCCCTCTGTGCCCACCCCCAGCAGCTGGGTCAGAGCCAGTGGGGAGCAGGGGGAGCAGTGCCCAGCCAAAGGCAGGTTGGTGAGTGATGACACCAACAAGCTTGAGCCCCCTGGACACCCCAATGTCACTGTCACATCCTGCTTGGCTGTGCCCTGGCAGAGGGGAGACCCCCAGGATACCCCCTGCCAAGGAGGAAGCTGAGTAGGGGGGTTTGTCTTGGGACTGGGCAAACTGGGGTGCCCATCCAGGGCGCCCAGTCAAGGGTGCCCATCCATGGGTGCCCATCTTAAGGTGCTCATCCCAGGGTGCTCTTCAACCTTGCTTCCCAACCTGCTGCATCCCCAGGCTGGGGGACTGGAGGAGCTGAGGATGCTGAGCTGGGGGGAAGGGGCTGCCCAGCCAGGGGGTGACTTTTGGGGTGCCCCTTCACCCCCTCCTCAACCTTCTTTCCAAACCTGCTGCTTCCAGGCTGTTCGGCAGGGTGGGGGGTTGGGGGAGAGGGGGATGCTGAGGGGTGGGAGAGGGCTGCCAAGCAAGGAGAGGGGTGGGAGGTGGCTTTTGGGGTGCCCCTTCACCCCCTCCTCAACCTTCTTTCCAAACCTGCTGCTTCCAGGCTGTTCGGCAGGGTGGGGGGTTGGGGGAGAGGGGGATGCTGAGGGGTGGGAGAGGGCTGCCAAGCAAGGAGAGGGGTGGGAGGTGGCTTTTGGGGTGCCCCTTCACCCCCTCCTCAACCTTCTTTCCAAACCTGCTGCTTCCAGGCTGTTCGGCAGGGTGGGGGGTTGGGGGAGAGGGGGATGCTGAGGGGTGGGAGAGGGCTGCCAAGCAAGGAGAGGGGTGGGAGGTGGCTTTTGGGGTGCCCCTTCACCCCCTCCTCAACCTTCTTTCCAAACCTGCTGCTTCCAGGCTGTTCGGCAGGGTGGGGGGTTGGGGGAGAGGGGGATGCTGAGGGGTGGGAGAGGGCTGCCAAGCAAGGAGAGGGGTGGGAGGTGGCTTTTGGGGTGCCCCTTCACCCCCTCCTCAACCTTCTTTCCAAACCTGCTGCTTCCAGGCTGTTCGGCAGGGTGGGGGGTTGGGGGAGAGGGGGATGCTGAGGGGTGGGAGAGGGCTGCCAAGCAAGGAGAGGGGTGGGAGGTGGCTTTTGGGGTGCCCCTTCACCCCCTCCTCAACCTTCTTTCCAAACCTGCTGCTTCCAGGCTGTTCGGCAGGGTGGGGGGTTGGGGGAGAGGGGGATGCTGAGGGGTGGGAGAGGGCTGCCAAGCAAGGAGAGGGGTGGGAGGTGGCTTTTGGGGTGCCCCTTCACCCCCTCCTCAACCTTCTTTCCAAACCTGCTGCTTCCAGGCTGTTCGGCAGGGTGGGGGGTTGGGGGAGAGGGGGATGCTGAGGGGTGGGAGAGGGCTGCCAAGCAAGGAGAGGGGTGGGAGGTGGCTTTTGGGGTGCCCCTTCACCCCCTCCTCAACCTTCTTTCCAAACCTGCTGCTTCCAGGCTGTTCGGCAGGGTGGGGGGTTGGGGGAGAGGGGGATGCTGAGGGGTGGGAGAGGGCTGCCAAGCAAGGAGAGGGGTGGGAGGTGGCTTTTGGGGTGCCCCTTCACCCCCTCCTCAACCTTCTTTCCAAACCTGCTGCTTCCAGTCTCTTCCCCAGGTTGGGGGGTTGAAGGAGCTGAGGATGCTGAGGTGTGGGAAAGGGCTGCCAAGCAAGGAGAGGGGTGGAAGGTGACTTTTGGGGTGCCCCTTCACCCCATCTTCAACCTTGCTTCCAAACCTGCTGCATCCCCAGGTTGGGGGACTGGAGGAGCTGAGGATGCTGAGCTTGGGGGAAGGGGCTGCCCAGCCAGGGGGTGACTTTTGGGGTGCTCTCCTCACCCCATCCTCAACCTTGCTTCCAAAGCTGCTGCTTCCAGTCTCTTCCCCAGGCTGGAGGAGCTGAGGCTCAGTTCTGGGTGTCAAAGGTGAGCTGTAACGCTCATCCCTTAATTAATTAGGGGAAGGAGGGGGGTCTTTTTTCACCCCCTCCCATCACTATCCAGGGGCTGCAGAGCCTGGGGCCTCTTGTCTGAGCTGAGAGGGATCCGTTGGGCCCCTTCTGGCTTCAGCAGCTGTTAATTACTCCCCCTTTTGCTCTCTCATTAGAGCTGGGAGGGAGCCACAGTCCCCTCTGTGCCCACCCCCAGCAGCTGGGTCAGAGCCAGTGGGGAGCAGGGGGAGCAGTGCCCAGCCAAAGGCAGGTTGGTGAGTGATGACACCAACAAGCTTGAGCCCTCTGGACACCCCAATGTCACTGTCACATCCTGCTTGGCTGTGCCCTGGCAGAGGGGAGACCCCCAGGATACCCCCTGCCAAGGAGGAAGCTGAGTAGGGAGGTTTGCCTTGGGACTGGGCAAACTGGGGTGCCCATCCAGGGCGCCCAGTCAAGGGTGCCCACCCATGGCTGCCCATCCATGGGTGCACATCCAGGGTGCCCAGTCAAGGGTGCCCATCCATGGGTGCCCATCCAGGGGTGTCCATTCAAGGGTGCCCATCCATGGGTGCCCATCCAGGGATGTTCATTCATGGGTGCTCATTCAGGGGTGCCTATCCAGGGCGCCCAGTCCAGGGTGCCCACCCATGGCTGCCCATCCATGCGTGCCCATCCAGGGGTGTCCATTCAAGGGTGCCCATCCATGGGTGCCCATCCAGGGGTGCCCATTTTAAGACTGTCCATTCATGGGTGCCCATTCAAGGGTGTCTATTTAGAGGTGCCCATGCAGGAGTATCCATCCAGGGGTACCTATCCAGGGCTGTCTGTCCATGGGTGCCCATCCAAGGGTGCTCATCCAAGAGTGCCCATTCAAGGCTGCTGATCCAGGGATGCTCACCCATGGGTGTCCATCTCAAGGTGCTCATCCCAGGGTGCTGATCCAGGGATGCTCATCCATGGGTGTCCATCTCAAGGTGCTCATCCCAGGGTGCTGCTCCAGGGGTGCTCACCCAGCGGTGCCCACCCAGGGGTGCCAATCACAAGGTGCTCATCCCAGGGTGCTGCTCCAGGGGTGCTCACCCAGCGGTGCCCACCCAGGGGTGCCAATCACAAGGTGCTCATCCCAGGGTGCTGCTCCAGGGGTGCTCACCCAGCGGTGCCCACCCAGGGGTGCCAATCACAAGGTGCTCATCCCAGGGTGCTGCTCCAGGGGTGCTCACCCAGCGGTGCCCACCCAGGGGTGCCAATCACAAGGTGCTCATCCCAGGGTGCTGCTCCAGGGGTGCTCACCCAGCGGTGCCCACCCAGGGGTGCCAATCACAAGGTGCTCATCCCAGGGTGCTGCTCCAGGGGTGCTCACCCAGCGGTGCCCACCCAGGGGTGCCAATCACAAGGTGCTCATCCCAGGGTGCTGCTCCAGGGGTGCTCACCCAGCGGTGCCCACCCAGGGGTGCCAATCACAAGGTGCTCATCCCAGGGTGCTGATCCAGGGGTGCTCACCCACGGGTGCCCACCCAGGAGGCTCTGGCTAACACACCCACTCAAGGATGCTCATCTAGGGGCACCCATCCAGGGATGCCCAGGGGTTGGGGGGGATGCCCGAGGTTGCCTTTGGGACCCCAGTGGTGTGTAGTAGGAGGAGGAGTCAGATTCGACCACCTCCCCCCCATCCCCCCCGTGGGAGGAGCCACCCGAAATCCGCGCTCGGGCAGGAGCTGCCGGCAGCTCAGAGCTCTCAAAACCTTCCGACAGCCGGAGCCGTCTGTGCCCGGTGTCTCTCCCGGTGCCTCTCCCGGTGCCTCTCCCGGTGCCGTCGCGGGAGCTGCCGGTTGCCCCCGGGGCTGGAAGCATCATGAACCCGGGCAAGTGACAACGAGGATTGGCTCCGGTGCCCAGGTAAAGGCTGAGAGGGGCTCCCAGGGCTGTGTGGGGACCCGAAGGGATGTGTCAGCTCTTTGCTGCCGATTCCCGTCCTGGGATGGGGATGAGTCGGGAGGGTTCTGCCCCGACGGTGGAGCAGCGGGACCCTGTGCTGGGAGAAGGGGACCTCTGAGCCCGTGTGAGGTGCAAAGTGGGATGGAGCCGGTGGCACCGAGCTCCAGCCGATGCTCTGGGCTCCCTGCAGCCGTCGGGGATGGAGCTGCAGGCGCAGGGAATCCCGTGTGCTCTGCCTCGGAGCTGGGAACTGGCAGAGGCAACGTCTGGCAACGGCAGGGTTGGGCTCTCACTGAGGATGGAGGTGCTAAAGGTGAGGAAGGAGCTGCTCCAGTCCCCAGCTTTTGTTGTTCCAGTCCCAAGGAGGGGGTTCAGTGCTCTGTAAGTGCAGCCCCTTCCCCAATGAGCCCTACTGAGGGTCAGGACCCCAGTAGGTAGGAAACCAACATCCTCCACCTTCCTCCCCTCACTCCCCTTTCTCCAGGGAAGATGCTGCAGGGCTGCCCTTGAGCTCATTCCACCCTCTGCAAAAGTGACCCCAGGAGGAAGCTTCAGGAGCTTTCCCCAAAGAATTGAGCAGAAGTTATTGTGGGCAGAGAAATGATGATGGGGCCAAAGAGATTCTGGTACCACTGATAGCATCTGGTAGCATCAGGTACCACTGATGGACAGAGAGCAGTTGGTGGCTCAGGAAGAGCTCAGGTTCCTAAATGCCCTCAGCACATTGAGTGACTCTCTTGCTGGGATTGATTAACGTCTCCTCATCCCATCTGGTACCATCAGGTACCACTGATAGCATCTGGTACCACTGATAGCATCAGGTACTACTGATGGACAGGGAGCAGTTGGTAACTCTGGGAGAGTTCAAGCTCCTAAATGCTCCCAGCACATTGAGTGACTCTCTTGCTGGGATTGATTAACCATCTCCTCATCCCTTTTGTTGCAGAGCTGGGAGATGCCCAAGCCTTATACCAAACCCAAGGACATGGCAGAGCTGGTGAGCACCCAACCCTGGATGGATGAGACCTTGAGCTCCAAAGACGCCGCGAAGGAAGAAGACAACGGGCAAAGAGCTTTCAGCTTGATGCCTGGCTTGAATGAAGAGCACGACAGCATTGAGGAGGAAGAGGAGGAAGAAGAGGAGGAGGACGGGGATAAACCCAAGAGGAGAGGACCAAAGAAGAAGAAAATGACTAAGGCAAGGCTGGAGAGGTTCAGAGCCCGTCGGGTGAAGGCCAATGCCCGTGAGCGCACGAGGATGCACGGCCTCAACGATGCTCTGGACAACCTGAGGAGGGTGATGCCCTGTTACTCCAAAACTCAGAAACTCTCCAAGATTGAAACCCTGAGGCTTGCAAGGAATTACATCTGGGCTCTGTCTGAAGTGCTGGAGACTGGGCAGACTCCTGAAGGGAAGAGTTTCGTGGAGATGCTCTGTAAAGGTTTGTCTCAACCCACCAGTAACTTGGTGGCTGGTTGTTTGCAGCTTGGATCTCAGACCTTGCTCTTGGAGAAGCATGAAGAGAAGTCCTCACTGTGTGATTCGGCTATATCCACTCACTCCTTCAGCTACCAGTCCCCAGGGCTCCCCAGCCCACCCTATGGGACCATGGAATCCCACCACCTGCTGCATTTAAAGCCTCCCACCTTCAAGAGCTTGGTGGATGCTTCCTTTGGAAACCATCCCTCTGATTGCAGCACTCCTCCTTATGAAGGTCCCTTGACCCCACCTCTGAGCATCAGTGGGAACTTCTCTTTGAAGCAAGATGGGTCCCCAGACCTAGAGAAATCTTACACCTTCATGGCTCATTATCCTTCAGTCAGCCTGGCTGGAGCCCATGGACATGCCTCTCACTTCCAGACCACTGTGCCCCGCTATGAGCTCCCCATGGACGTGAGTTACGAATCCTACCCACCCCACGTGGCTGCCCCCCAGCTCAGCACCATCTTCAATGAGTAGCAAAGCAGAGGCAGATCCAAAGCCTTGAAGGCAGAGAGAAGTTTCAGCTGCATCCTGGAGCTTTCTTGTTTTTTAGAATGGACACAAGTGGCCTGAGAGTGGTTTTTGGCTTCTCTGGGCTCAGAGGCTTTGGAGCATCTCTGCAGGATTTGGCTGGGGAAGGTCCAGTTGATTCTCATGCTCTTGGCACTGGTGCCACCTTGGTGGTTTCTGAGCTGTCCCCAGGAGCCACATGAAGCTTTCTCAGCAGCTGAACTCCCCTAAGAGATGCTCAGGAAGGTGGTTTCACCCTGCAGGACTTTCTGCCTGAGCACACTCCAGCACTTGGGCTCATCTGTTGACAAGAGGTTGTGGCTCCTTTTCCTCCCTCCTGGGCTGGTGGGGCAGGGACATGCTTTCATCTCACATCAGGGCTGGCTGCTTCCATGCTTTGCCCAGTCCAGCCCTGTCCAGGCAGGCTGGTAGAGATGGGAATGATCTGAACCACCTACAGAAAGACCAACACAGTTACTCCTCCTTGAAGCTTCTCACCCCATGGAGAACTTTCCCTTTGCTTCCACCACGGTCCCTCCAGGCTCAGAGCATCGACCTCCAGCTCTGAGCTCTACTGCCTTGAACCTCCAAACCCTCACCCTGTGACCTACAAACCAGCATGAGATGATCTCCCAACCTCACCAAGGTGTTTGAGATCACCAGCCTCTTGGCTGGAAGAAGATGAACCCAAGCTGAACCTTTCTTCCCCTCCCTACCTGCAGCCACGGTTTGTAACGTTGCCACAAGCTGTGTCCCGAGCACAACCCTGCCAAAAGAAGCGATGTCTTGCTTTATTATCCCCTCAGTGTGTGTGTGAAGGGTGCGTGTGCTCCTTCATTCCTTTCCATTTGCCATGGCACATGCTCCATCACCACCTTCATTGACTCCCCAGGTTGACTTCCAAGCCTGTAGCTGGAGTTGTTCCCTTTGTGGAGGACACGTAGGGGGTGGGTGGCTTTTTGGTGGTGGTGGGGGTGGGGAATTTATCCTCCTGTTGCTCCAGGATTATTTATGAAGCCATTTATTTATTTAACTTATTGCCTTCCCTCCTCTATTTGCTGGTGACAAAAAACACCCCCAATGTCTTTCAACCTGTCTCATGGTGAGCTATGTCTTGAACACAACCCTTGCTTGGATTTTGGAGCTTGACACCCCCTGCCCAGCTCCTCCTCCCCTTTGTGTCTCTAGATGAGCAATAACAGGCTATGCAACTACTCCTTTTTTGTTGTTGTTGTTCTCAAGAGGAATAAAGACAAACCAGGCAACTCTTTTTTGGATGTCTCACTGGCCTGGTGAGTCCAAGCTCCCCTGTCTCACAGAGGTGTTTTGTATTAAGAGCTGGGGATTGGGAGATGAGTTGAGCTCTGGGAGGTCTCTGATTCCTTCCTTTTGGACTGAGAGCAAATCCTTTTGTAAAGAAAACAGAACTGGGGGAGGGGGAGGGTTTTTAACTCAAATAAAAGTTGTGGCTCTTGTTTCATGCACCATTGGCCCAAGGCTGTGGTCTCCTTTCCTATGGCTCTTCAAGCATCTGTGGTGGTGCTGGTGCTGGTGGTGATGCTGGTGATGCTGGTGATGGTGGTGATGGTGGTGAGGGGCTGCCTGGGGGAGTCAGAGGGTCTGGTTGGATCAGGACAGAGCTTGTGCTGGGCTCCCTGGGCTAATGCTGGTGGGGGCTACTGCTGGCCATGGCTCCAGAGGTTGGTAAATACCAACCAACTGAGGTCCTAAAGGGCAAATGGTGAGAGGATGGGGTCAGTGGCTATTGTGTGGCGGCCAGTGGCAGGCCAAGGGGTGATGGGCACAGGCTGGGACACAGCAAGTGCCCCTGGCCCAGGAGAAGAAGCTTCTTTGGTGCTGAGGGGAGGGAGCCCTTGCCCAGGCTTCCCAGGGAGGGTGTGGAGGCTCCTTCTCAGGAGGTTCCCAAACCCCAGCTGGACACGTTCCTGTGCCCCCTGAGCCAGGGGAAGCTGCTGGAGCAGGGGCTGGGGCTGGAGCAGCTCTGCAGGGCCCTTCCCACTCCTCACCATTCAATGTCCATGTGCAAACACACCCCCACATGTATGCAGGTCAAGACCCAGGGGACAAGGGTATCCTGACTTCACCCCATCTCAGCCATCTCCCATGACTCTGCCCCCCTCCATGAGTCCTCATTGCCCCAAACCCCCTCCCAGCTGCCACTGGGACCTTCCTCTCCTCTCCTCTCCTCTCCTCTCCTCTCCTCTCCGCCCCCCCCTCGACTCCACTCCCCTCACCTCACCTCCTCTCGCCTCTTCTCCTCGACTCTCCCAG
>WBNH01005502.1:46224-58157 GCA_013401255.1 Urocolius indicus
GGCGGGCGGACCTGATTGAAGCCTGCCGGGGTTCGGGCTGCCGCCGGCTGTGGGATGGAGCTCGGGAGCAGCTCAGGTACGAGGGGCATTGGGGATGCCCCGTGAGGTGGGTACATGACACTCTTTGTCCGTCTTTGATGTGAAACGTCTGTGAGCACAACAAGTGCCCCAGGGGAGTCATTGCCCAGGGCAGCACAGAAACAGCACCTGCCGTTAGTACAGGCAGAAACAGCTTCTGAAGTGCAAGTTCCCTTTGGCAGCCAGGGGCTGAGTGTATGCTGTAGTCTGTCAGTTACTGCCATGACAGGGACTCTGGCTCCTAAGGTCCATGTTCCCTTCCATCCTGGGGGGTATCGCTGCTGTGAGTTTCATTTCCACACAGCCACTGTGCTCTGGGGCTCTCTCAGTTCTGGCTCTTCATTTCTAGTTGTCAGCAGGGGTTTAATGTCAGTGGTGAGACTGCAGTTAGTGTCTCAGTGTGGTGTTGCCAAACTGGCCCCCATGGCACCAGCATTTGTGTGAGATGCTCTGCCTTGGTATTTCAGAGCCCCAGAATCTGCTGAGGTCTGCGCTGGAGCTGCCGGATCCTTGAAAGAGTTCAGTGTGGTTTGCTGAGAGTGCTGCTGCTGAAGGTGTGTGGCTGGGTTCCAGAGATCGCTGATGTTCCTCCGGGCCTCGGGGTCTTTGTCTGGGTGAAGTCTCTCAGGGCTGTTAATGTTTCTCAAGGCCTTATGAGCCTGTCAGCCCAAACACTGTCTAGGAGCAGAGTGCCCAAGGTGAGAGCAGCTGCTGCTGAAGATGTGAGTTATCTGTGTTAGCAGAGGGTCACCACACCAGGGATGGCAAATCCCTTCAGCGCATCAGGAACACACAGGTGCCAAGAGCTGCTGGCAAGAGAAGCTCATGTAGAGGACAAGCCATGACCAAGCACCAGAGGAACCCATGAATTGTAGAGCTGGGTCATTGTTTCCTGGAATCAGCGTGTTGCTGGGAAATGGCCCCGTGAAAGGTGTGGAATGGTCACGTTTCAGGGTACAGAACTGTTGGGGCCCGGGCTGTACTGATGGAGGTCAGTGCAACACAATGAGGTGGTTCATGCTTACTGACAGAGGCCAGTGTAGCACAATGAGATGTCCATGCTCAGCCTGTTTTAGCGAAAGTCATTAACAAATGTAACGAAAGTTAGAAGCAAATGTAAGGTCGGCTAAAAAGGGATGACAAGGGATAGTGCAGATTAATAAACAGTAGGGTATGCAAAGAACAGTGGGCCTGAAGAATCGTCAGGGACGAGCTGCTTGTTAGAGTGCAGACATGAAGGCAGCTGTGCGTGTGGAAAAGAATCTGTGTGAGCTTAGGATAGAGGTGAGATAGAGAAGGAGTTAGATAAAAGAATGCAGCAAAGCAGAAGCTGAAGGAGTATGTGAAACCACCAGGCTTATTGCAACTAGCACAGCTGGCCTGTAGAGAAAAGGCCAATCGGAATTATTGTGACCAAGCCAGCTTTGCATTGCTTATAAAAGCCTGGTGCTCGTTACTAGAGTTGGAGTTAAGACTTTAAACCATATTGATGTTGCTGTCACTCTCGTCTCGCACTGTCCTGAGGACCTCTGGCATTTCTTGTGACCCCGACGTGATGAGAAGACCCACATGAGGAGAAGAGGGGCAGCCTGATACCAGAAAAAGGGGAGAACGTGAGGTCAGGAGTAAAAAAATGGGTTTTGTCACGCTGTTGATGCTTCAAATGATTGTGGTAAATGGTTTTAGGCCATTGCAACAACCCAAGCAAAACAACGTGGGTGACACTGGCCAAAGCAATCAATCAGTCTACAATGTGTCTATCAATGGCCACTCCAGATCACCCTTTCTCTACCTGTTTGGTGGGAGTTCCATTAGATGTGGCACAATGGCCGGTGCCAAATGCACTAAAAACCAAATCCCTCAGTTAAGGGTAATGGCAAAGTTGGCGGCTGGGATTCGATCATTCCATGGTTGCCAACAATGACAACGGAGCCACAGGAGTTGGAATTATTGGGATCTATAAAGGTGGATTTTGGTGTTATGTTTAACTTTACCGGCAGTACCAAAAAACTGAGGCAGAATGTGGATCCCATCCTGGGTGTGTACAAGGACACGACATCTTGGCGCAATTATACTTCACCAGAAAGATCCAGGTCCTATACAGTTACCAAAGGGAATGTTTCTGATGTGTGGGGTCCAGGCATCGCCTGGAATACCCTCGAGACGACAAGGGGCACCGTGCAGTTTGGGATGACTGACGAGCTTGATGCCTAATCACACTTTAGTTTGGAAACACCATCATCTAAAACGATTTGTGCATGCAATTACTGGCTAATGTGATGACCATGTTACCTTTTGGTCTCCCTCAGCAATAATAGCAACTAGCATATTTGCTCCAGGTATCTGCTTCATTAACTCAGCTGTGCAAATTAGGATGCTGGCTTAGCAACCAAGGTAATCAAACCTCAAAATCATTACAAGGCTTAATTAGTGATTTAAGTTGTATCAGACACGCACCGTTGCAGAATAGAGCTGCTATTGCTTCTTTGCTTTTGGCTCATGCTCATGGATGTGAGTGTCTTGATGCAACGTGCTGCACGAACTTATCAGATCACTCGGAATCGATTCGTGCCAGCGTCCAGAAGCTGAGAGGAGGAGTGTCCCACTTACAGCTGTCAGTTGTGGGGATCTCCCCACAATTTGTTATCATCGTGGGGAATACAAGGATGGTTCATGTCCATAGTTAAAATGGACATGTTTGTTTTGCTGATCATTGTGGGCATATCAACAGCTGTACCTTTCATCTTGAAATGTGTAACTGCTATGATTGAAACGGCTGTAAAAAGAGTCTGGCTGGTCCAAGAAGAAAAAGGGGGGAATTGTAGTAACGTACCTGAAGGAAAAGGACGTGTGGCCCACCCAGACTTTGGTTATGGTGAGACCATAAGCTGCAGGAGGCTCAGACACAGGCCTTGGATGCAGGCTCAGACTTCGGCTACATCAGACAGTGAACAGTGAGCCTGAAGAACAGTCAATGATGGATTGCTCGTTAGAGTGTAGATGTGAAGGCAGCTGTGTGTGTGGGAAAGAAACTGTGAGCTCAGAATAGAAATGAGCTAGAGAAGGAATTAGATAAAAGAACGCAGCAAAGCAGAAGCTGAAGGAGTATGTGAAACCACCAGGCTTATTGCAACTAGCACAGCTGGCCTGTAGAGAAAAGACCAATCAAATTATTGTGACCAAGCCAGCTTTGCATTGCTTATAAAAGCCTGGTGCTCATGAGTAAAGTTTGAGTTATGACCTAGCCATATCGGTGTCTGTCATTTCTCTGTGATGCTCTCTCCGACAATCCCTCACCCAAATCACCAAGTGGGGATTTGAACCCCTCACTAACTTACGATCTTAACTCTTCACCAAACCTGGACTCTTTAATTAAGCTACTCAGAGTTTCCAGACTTCCTGATCCACCTACTCCCTCTTCTCTGTAACATACACCCTCCCTTCTGTCTTACATGGAATATCACATTCACTCCAATTTCGTGCTGCCTAGAGCAGAGAAGTTGATATTCAAACACTTACTGAGAGTGGGGACTGAGCTCAAAACCAAGCAAGGGTCAAACAATGTCCATTGCTGCTGGACTGGTGCAGCTTCAGCTGGAAGTTGGGATGGGCTGCTTGAGGCACTTTGCTGCACAGCCTGGTTTTGCAAAGCTCTGACGTGTGCTGTTCAGAGCCTTTGCTGCCTCTTCCTTGGTGAAGCCACCACTGCCTGTGATCCCATCCGTTTCATGAAACATGCCCTTGGGTTCAGTCACAGTGGTCTCATGCTCTCGCTGAGGAGCCAGGAGGAGGCTGGTTGTGGGTGGGAGCTGTAGCCAGCCTGGTGCTCTCATCTCCTTCTCCTGCTTGGACCTTTGGAGCTGTTTCCTGCCCGTGGCTGTGTGTGTGGAGAAAGAGGGACTTTAACACGAAGCAAGCAGGGTCACCCAACTCTTTAGGAACTGCCAAAGCACCAGGGGCAAAGCTGCTATGGGCTGGAGATCTGTATCAGTGACAGGTACAGAGAGACAGAGGAGTTAGGCAGAAAATAACACCCCTGTGTGTTCTAACTCTCCTCACCGAGGTGGAAGGTTTGGTGCAGCTGGGTTTAAGTTCTGAGGTGGTGCCCAATTTGCCACAACCAGTCCAGGCACATTCACCTCCTGGGAACTGTCACAGTTCTGGATTCACTGACAGTGGCTGCAGCTTCAGTCCAGTCGTGCTCACGAACCAGCACGGCCACACTCCAGGGTTTGGTGGCGTTCAGTGAGACACTGTGACGAGCGGCTACTGCAACAGTGCAGGGTGATTCTTGCAGCAGAGACACAGGTTCTTATGGATTGCTGGGGACAGGGAACATCTGCAGGGGAAAGCACGTGGAAGAAATGGGTCTACAAACGATATAGCATGTGAAGTTAAAGTACAGCCTGGCTATAAAATGTTACAGAGCCATTCTCCATGGTTTCCTGCAGAAGTACTTAGTTTGTCTCACCCAAGGCATCCCAAGGGGGGGGGGGGGGGGGGGGGGGAAGGGGGGGCCCCCCCCCCACACACCCANACGAGTCGGTTTGTGAGAAGCTTCCCTTTGTTCATGATGGTGTCTTCCCCCAAGGACTCCACTTTCCTTTAACCCTTTTATACTTTTTTTTTTCCCCACAGTTAAGGTGGAGTTTGAGTGCCTTTAGTCATAAATACCTTTATTAGGATTACAGTAAAATTCCTTTGCCTCACATTTAAAAGTGCAGCTACAAACAATTCAGGGCACGGACTCAAGAAGGAGTGGTCACACCTTGGAGGCGAGTGGCCTTTGGGATGGAGGTGTGCTTTTGTATTAAAACAGCATTAAAATGAGCAAAGTTCACACTAGGACAGCATTTTGTCAACATCCGACAGACAATTGGCTCAAGGTACCAAAAGTGGAGGAGCATCTCGTTCCTGTGTATCATCACAGAGTCTGACCACTGAGCCTCTGCTCCACACTTCTTGGTACTTGCAGGGAGTTGCTGTGTTGTGGATTCCTCACATAGCAGCAGCAGCAGCTGTATCCACCCTGTGAGCCTTCTTGATTTTATACCTTTCCTTGATTGATGAATAATGCTGATTTTTTAAATATAAGCTTCAATATAAGCTGTAATTTCTAGGCCACTTAGGTAACAATGCCACATTGCCTCAGCAAGTTCCCTGATGGCAGCAAAGTGGCAGCAGTGGCTGATGCACCAGAGGCTGAGCTGCCATTCAGTGAGAGTAGGGCAGTGAGGAACCTGCTGAGGGTCGCCCAGGGCAAGGGTCAAGTCCTGCAGCTGGGCAGGAACAACCCTCGGCCCCAGGTCAGGCTGGGGGTGACCTGCTAGAGTTCCAACAAGAGAAGTTCCACTGGAACAGGAGGAGAAACTCCTTTGCTGAGGTGCTGCCAGAGCTGGAGGCTCACATACATATTAACATCACCTTTAGATGATATTCTGAACACCCAACGAACAGATCACAACACACATTGATTAACAGAGAAAGGGGTTAAAACCTTTCACACAGACACACTGGCTGTGACAGCAACAGTGAAGACAGGAGGGGACTGTGTGCAGGGACCAGCACTGCAGGTGCCTTTAGTCAGAGCACACAAAATGCTGCAGCTTCAACTGCTTCTTTTCCCTCTTATGTTTACACTGCACAAGCTGAACTGCAGCATTTCAGCTGCAGCCTGATAAAGGCTGAACTTCTCAGCAGACAGTTTGTTCTGCTCTTGCAATATTACAGACTGCTGCAGGAGCTACCAAGGCTTGTCTCCGTCTGTGTCCCCTGCCCACCCCTCCACATCTCACCTGCCCTCCCCACGGGGCTGGGGACACCAGTGCCACTGCTCTGCTCATGGGGCTGCTGCAGCCAGGACACGGGCACAGCTCAACCAGCTGCTGCCAAGCACAGCACTGAATCACCAAACCCCTCCTGCTCCTCCTTTGGGAAAAGCCCTCAGCTGACTCACCTGCTGGTAGGAAGGAGCCTTCTTCCTCCCAATGCTGTGCTCAGGGGTCCATGTTCCCCATCTGGTTGCTCAGGGAAGAGATAAACCACCACGTCTCACAGCTGCAGCCAGGGCTCGTTTGATGAAGCCGAAGGGACAACAGACTCGTGGCTTCACCAATGTAGAGGCAGCAAAGGGGCTGAAGCACCAACGAGAGCTTGGCCAGACCAGGCTGTGAGCAAAGGGGCTGCAACCGCCCAGCACAACTTCCAGCGCCGACAAGAGCTCCCCGAGTCCCAGCCCTGAGCCACCACCGACCCTGGTCGGGTGGCAGCCCGAACCCTGGCGGCTTTCAATCAGGTTCGCTGCCCACGGCCGCCCCTGGCTTCAAACGGGTCCGCCCCCCATGGACGGCGCCATGTTGCAGCCGCCGCGGGCTTCAAACAGGTCCGACCCCTCCTCCACCCACCCCCCAGCAGCCCCCCGGGCAGCAAACGGCCTCCAAACCCCACAGGCACAGAGCAGAGCTGCTGCAGCACAGGACCCCCGGCAGCACAGCAGTGAGGGGACAGCGATAGAGACCCCCCAGAGCAGCAGCCCCAGGCACGGGGGCACCAACAGCACCAGCTTCATCTCCTTCAGCTCTGGCAGCACCGCAGCAAGTTGCCATTCTTATGCAACCCCGAGGCACAGCAGCAGCTTCATGCCCTGCAGCTGTGCCAGCACCTGCTTCACAAGTCACAGCTCCCAAAGAAAGCCCCTCGCTTTCTCCCATTGCACACCCAGAGTGGGAAGGTGGGTGCAGCTGGGTCAGCATCAGTGTGAATCAGGCAGCTGGCCAAGTCACTTCCCCATGGACACGCAGCTGTGTGGCTTGTGCAACAAGGGCCCAATCTGTAGGAGTGCTGTGACGTGTAAAATGAGCAGGGAAGCAAGCGAGGAGGAGGGCAGCTGTAACCAACCGTTCATTAGGTGTCCAGGTCATTTGTTGCCTTTAATTTTTCCCACTTGCTCGTGGCTTGCAGGGAATGTGCAGGGCTCACATAGGGGGCTCCGTTTCTGCTTGTTTGTTTGATGACTTGAGCAACAGAGTGTGTTCCCCAATGCTAAAGGAGCCTTTGTTTCTGTGCTGCCCTGGGCAATNCCGCCTTCACGCTGCTTCCCGTCGCATCCCCCACCCTGGTCCCCAAACTACCGTGTTCCCTCTCGAGCTCTCACCGCTCCTCCCGGAGCCTCCCTCAAGCCCTTCCACAGCTCTCCCGGTTTCTCCCAAGACCCTTCTAATGCCTTCCTGGTCCCCCCCCCGCGTCCCCTCCCAATCCCTCTCCGGTCCCTCCCAGTCCTTCCCAGACTCCCCCACAGCGTTCTCCTGGTCCCTCTCCCGGCCACCACGAGCTCTCCCAAATCCCTCCCAGTCCCTCCGTCCCTACCCCGAGCTTTCCAGTATCCCCCTTCGTCCCCCACATTCTTCCCCATCCAATGTCTCCCCCCACCCCGCCCCGGTCCGTCCGGAGCTCTCCCAATGCTCCTCTGTGCCCCCTCCCCCCGATGCCAGACGCAGGGGCTGCTCCCAAACATTTATTGCAGACGGGGACAGGGGTCGGGGCTCCGCAGCATCCCGGGGGGAGGATGGGGGGCTTACCCTGGCAGGGGCTGCAGTGGCAGCTGCGGATGACGGGCAGCAGCACGGGCCGCGTCCCCCCGCCGGGACAGGGCAGGCGGAGGCTGCGGACGGGACCGGAGGGGTCCAGCTGGTAACTGCAGCACTCGCAGACGCTCCGCAGATACGGCTCCTGCGGCACGCGTGGCGTGGACGGGGGTCACCCCTTCCCCACGGGACACTCCCCCCCCTTCCCCCGCCTCCCCCGGCCGCTGACCTCGGCGGTGACGGTGGTGCGGGAGCGGCAGCGACCCGCGCAGTAGGTGACGCGGACACCGGGCAACGCGCAGGAGCCTTTGGCCACCGTTCGCACCTCGGTCAGGAGCCGGCACCGGGAGGGCTCCTCTGCAACGGGGGGACACGGTGGCTATGGCGTGGGGCTGCGTGACACGCCACGGCGCGCGCTCCCGTGCGTGGGGCCACAGCGGTGGGGAAGGGGACACGAGCGGCGGGGCCGGGGAGGGACGGCTTACCGGACCATTCCTCCCGGCAGACGGGGCAGCAGCTCCCCGGTTCCCGCACCTTCACCGCACCCTGCCGGGACGGGGATCTCACAGCCCCCAGCCCCACCAGAGACCCTCCCCACGAGTGCTCCTGCCCGCCTTTGCCCGCTCCGCACAGATGTCCCTCCTCAGACGCTCCTCCTCCCCCACACATACTCCCTCCCCACAAATGCCACCCCTGCCCTCAAGTGTCCCCTCCCCACGCATGTCCCTCCCCGTGCGCGCCCACTCCCTCCATGTGCCGCTCCCCATAACCGCCCTCTCCCCAGACACGTTCCCCCCCCCCCCACGCCCCTTCTCCCCCCGAGTGCCCCCAAACCTCTCCCCACACATACCCCCATCCTCTCTCCATGTGTTCCCCCACCCATGCACACCCCACGCGTGTCCCCCCCCCCCATCCGACCCCACACCTCGGGGCAGGTGAGCGGGGGGCAGCGCTGGACACAGACCACCCGCCCGTCCAGGCAGCGGCACGTCTCGCACTGCTCCTGCCACTCGCTGCCAGCCTGGTGGGGGGAGGACAGGGCTCAGCCCGGGCGGGGGGCATGGGGGACACCCCCCCGACCCCCTGAGTGCCGCTCACCCCGTGCAGCTGCCCGTGGTGCTGGCACTCGCACAGGGCCGCCGGGACGCAGTGCCCGCTGCTGTTGCGGTAGTGGCCCGGCTGGCAAGCGCAGGCAGGGGCCGGTGGCCCACTGCAGTTGTGGGGTGGCCACAGGGAGCCGTTGCGGTGGGAGATGTCTTGGCAGCGTGGCTCACAGCCCGTCCAAGCCTCGGGGCCCTGCCAGCGCTCCCCCGCCGGGCACGCTGCGTGTGGCACATGGCACATGGCACGTGGCACAGCACTGTCACGGCCATGGCACAGGACGCGGAGCCGGCAGCCGGTGGGAACAGCTCTGTCCCCACCCGGGGTGTCGGGGGCACTCACGGCAGTCAGGGAGGCTGCAGGGGCTGCGGCGGGTGTTGGGGTCCAGGCACTCGGCGCCCTCGGAGCCGCGCTGCCGGAGCAGATGCCGGTGTGAGAGCCGCTCGCCCGTCCCACACGTCACCGAACACGGCGACCACGGCGACCACGGCGACCACGGGCACGTCCCTGGGTGTGGGGGGAGATGTGGGGCTGCGGGGTGGGCACCATGAAACAGGGATGGGGACAGAAGCGTGGGATGCGGGACCGGGATGGGACGGGGACAGGGATGGGGACAGGGACCTCTCACCATTACAATCCTCCTGGGAGCAATTGAAGGCACCGCGGACACAGACACTGAGGAGACAGAGGGGGGTCAGCACCCACCCAGCTTCCCCCCGGCATGGGGTGATCCTGGGGCCGTGGCACCCACCAGCTGTGGCAGCGGAGCTGGAGGTGGCTGCCTGGCGGGTGCTCCTGTGCCCCGGGCAGGGCGGGGGGCAGCGGGCAGCGGCACAGCTCGGGGGGCACACAGACCCCGTCCTGCAGCACCTGCGGGCACTTGTGTGACCAAAATCCCCAGACAGCCGGGACTCAGGGCCGGCAGTGGGGTCCCGGGGGTGACGGTGGGGTGTGGGAGCGGCAATGGGGTCCCAGGGGCACCAGGGGGGTCTGGGCATGGCAGGGGGTTCCTAGGGCTGGCAGAACATCCCGGGGTGGCAGGAAGGCCCCAGGGAGGGCAGTGGGATCCCAGGGACATTAGTAGGGTCCAGGGGTGGCAGAGGGCTCCTGGGGATGGCAGGGTGATGGCAGGGGTAGCAGGGAAGTCCTGGGTGCCACCATACCTGTCCAGGCGGGCAGGCACAGCCGGGCTGGCAGCCCTCACTCAGGCAGCGTGTGCCAGGGCGCAGGTGGGCGCAGGCGCGGGGACACGCGTTGGCACAGGCCACATGCACCTGCCCACTGGGGCACTCTGCGGGGTGAGGGGTCAGCTGTGGCTCAGGGACCCCCAGCCAAGCACCCACCACCGTCCTGCAGCTCCCTGCCACCCCGAAGGCCGCCCACCCCCCAAACCCGCCCTGTACCCAGCGAGCAGTTGTGGGCGTTGCAGACGCGGTGCAGCAGCAGCAGAGGCAGGAGAGGGCACAGCTCCTCCCAGCCCCCCGGTCCTGGCAGCGGCTCCCGGTGCCGCTCAGAGATGCCACCGCCGCAGCTGGCACTGCAGGGGCTCCATGGGGACCAGGGGCTCAGCTCACAGCTGGCTGTGGGGGAGAGCAGGCTTGGCACGGTCCTACTGTGCCATTGTCTCAGCAGCTCACCGTCCCACCATCCCAACTGCCCCACCATCCCACTCCTCATCCTGCCACCCCAGCACCCTCCGCGCTGGCTCTCACCGGGGCAGGGCTGTGGGTTGCACTGGGCTGTCTCCTGGGTGCTGTTGGCCCCACAGGGCACCCCACCGGTGCTCTCCCAGCACTCCCGGTGCCGGGAGGTGCTGCCGCCGCCGCAGCTGCTGGAACAGGGTGTCCACGGGGCCCAGGGCCCGTAGGTTGGACACTCCAGGGCCGGGCATGCCAAGGTTGCGTTGCTGCAGGTGCTGTGCCAGGAGCACCGTCACCATCAGCACTGCACCCCAGGCCTGTGCCAGTGGCACCACTGTGCCAGCCCCATCACCACGGCACCCACCAGTTGTGGCACTCCAGCTCAACCGCCTGCCCTGGCCACAGCTCCTGGCTGCCGTTGCCCGTGGGCAGCCCGCAGCGGCACTCACCGGAGGCCACGCACACCCCGTCCTGCAGCAGCTGCCCCGGGGGGCACCGGCACCCTGCAGGGGGAAAAAACAGATGCACCCATGGGTGCTGCAAGCAGCCTTCATTGAGGGGTGAGGGGGCTCCTCCTGGTGATGCACAGAGTGGGGGGTGGGTGCACTGAGGTGCCACAGCAGAGCCGGGGCCAGGGGGTAAGTGGACACGGCTGCTGGAGGAGGGAGTGACGGGGAAGAGCGTGCCATGGGGCAGGGGGCTGTGCTACGGGCTGGGGGCGGCTGTGCCATGGGGCAGGGGGCTGTGCCATGGGGCAATGGGTGCTGGGGGATACATACCCGGCTGGCAGGGCCCCTGCAGACACTCGACTTGGGGCCAGAGGTCAGCGCAGGCGCGAGGGCAGCCGTTGGCACAGGCGGCGAATGCCCTCCCCTGCTCCTCACACGTTGTCCCTGGGCATGGGACCAGGTGTCAGGGCAGAGTGAGAGGGGGGCACAATGTCCCCTCACCCCCACACGTGGGTCCCGGGCTGCGTTACCAGGGCAGGCGCCGGTGTTGCAGCTCTGGGTCTGGGAGTGGGCGCCGCGGCAGTGGCGGATGCCCGTGGGGTGCCGGGGCTGGCGGTGGCGCAGGCGGTAGCCACCACCACAGGGATCCTGGCAGGGTCCCCAAGGGCCCCAGGGGCTCCAGAGGCAGCTGTCTGTGGGGGACAGTGTCACCCGTGGGGTTACCACAGGCACCCACAGCTTGCAGGGAAGTGGCACAGCCCAGGGGACCCCAAAACCACTGCAGCATCCCTGACCCGGGCTCGGGGGTCCCAGGGGTGGGGGGGGAGGGGGGCACACAGTCCTGGCACCTTCGGGGACACCAGGGACACACGTGCCCCAGTCCCTCAGTGCGTGCCACAGCAGGAGGGGGGTCACTCACCGGTGCAGGGGACGTCCTGGCACTGGATGCCCTCGGGGGTGCAGGTGCTGGGGTGGGGGCAGAGGGGCAGAGTGGGCGCGTTTGGGGGGTGCAGAGGGCAGGGGATGCAGAGGGCAGGGGGATGCAGAGGGAAGGGGGAGCAAGGGGCGGGGGGTGGAGGAGG
>WBNH01005502.1:108916-120440 GCA_013401255.1 Urocolius indicus
GCCCCCGCTCCTGCCCCAGCTCCCTGCCCCGCGCTGCCCCCGCGCCGCTCCCGCTCCGCTCCCGCCCCCGCAGGCCTCGGGCACCCCCCGGCGCAGGGCCGAGCGGGCCATGGGGCCGCAGGCGGAGGCCGCGCTGCTGCAGGAGCTGCGGAGCCGCACCGAGAGGGCCGAACGCCGGCTGCTGGCCTGCGAGAACCTGGTCGGGGAGCTGGGCGGCCTCCTGCAGACCTGCGGGCAGCTGCAGCGGCGCCTGGAGAACATGGAGAACCTCCTCAAGAACAGGAACTTCTGGATCCTGCGGCTGCCGCCGGGTTCCCGGGGAGAGATCCCCAAGGTAACGATGCCCCGATGGGTCCCGAGGTGCCGGGGAGCGCGGTGCGGGGCCGGGCTGTGCCCCCAGGCCGGGCTGTGCCCTCCTGGACGGCTCACACAAGCCTTTGGGTTGGAGAAGCCCTTGAAGCTGCTGGAGTCTAACTGTTCCCCAGCACTGCCACAGCCAGCTCTGACCCACAGCCTCAGCCCCACAGCTCCAGGGCTTTGGGATCCCTCCAGGGATGGGGACTCAATGCCCCACGGCCCTGGGCAGCTGGGACAGGGCTGGACAGCCCTTGGGGGAAGGAATTGTTCCCCAGCTCCAACCTCAACCTCCCCTGGGGCAACTTGAGGCTGTTTCCTCTCATCCTGTCGCTTGGGAGCACAGACAGACCCCCCCAGCCTCAGCCTCCCGTGAAGGAGCTTCAGAGAGTGCTGCCGTCTGCCCTCAGCCTCCTCTTCTCCAGGCTGGACACCCCCATTCCCTCAGCCCTTTTTCCCCCGGGCAGTTTCCAGCCCCTGTGGCCCTGCCAGGGGTCGGGGTGGCCCTGGCCCCCTTGCCCCACGCGCGCTGTGTGCTGCTGGGGCCGTGCTGGAGCCGTGCTGGGCTCCCTCAGCAGCTGCCCTCTGGCTGCAGGTGCCGCTGACGTTCGATGACGTCTCGGTGTACTTCAACGAGCAGGAGTGGGACAGGCTGGAGCGCTGGCAGAAGGAGCTGTACCGGGCCGTGATGAGGGACAACTACGAGATGCTGGTGTCCCTGGGTAAGGCTTGGGCCTGGTGCTGCAGGGGAGGATGGGCCCAGCCCCTGGCAGTCCCCACGTGCTTCCCCTTCCTGCTGCTCGGCAGCCAGCGTGCGGGAGGCACCCGCAGGCGGGACAGGGGCAGCAGACAGCCCCTGAAGCAGCTGCCACCGCAGAGCTGTGCCCACGGCAAGCTGCTGGGGGCTGGCACTGGCTGCCAGGGCAGGGAGTTCTGGGGGTGCAGCCTGATCGTCACCCCTCAGACTCGTCTGCTGGCTCAGTGCAAAGGGCTGGGGGCGCTTCCTCTGCTTTGGTAGAGATCCAACCTCCTTGTGCCCGGTCCTGCTCAGGCCTTGGATGTCAGACACAGAATCATTTCAGCTGGAAGAGCCCCTGGAGGTCTGGGCTGTCAGCTGTTCCCCAGCACAGGCAGCACGTGCCGCGCTGCTGGGGGAAGCTGAGGCTCCAGCTTCTCCAGGACGTTGTGCAGCAAGGGCTCAGAGCTGCTCCTGCTGTGGGCCCTGGGGCTCACAGCTCCACACAGAGCAGGCAGCTGGCTGTCCCTGCTCCAGAACACACACAATTGCTGCCAGGCCTCTGCTGAAACAGGAGGGACATGGTAAAGCTCTCCCTCTGCAGCTCGTGTTCTGCTGCTGAGGGTCTGTCTGTGCTTGTGCCAGCACCAGCCCCTCGTGAGCATGGGGGTGATTGAACTGTGCCTGTCTGGGCTGGGGGCTCGCTTAGGGGCTGGGGGAGAGAGGAAAAGGGTGCTTTGGGAGTCCCCCAGAGCAAAGGTGCAGCCAGCTCTGGGTAACACGGGCTGCCCTCTGCTCCTCTGCCCCCGAGCAGACTACGCCGTGTCCAAACCCGACATCCTGTCCCGCATCGAGAGGGAGGAAGAGCTCTGTGCCAAGGGCAGCCAGGAGCCTCCCCTGGCACCCATCCCAGAGGGACAGAGCCCCCCGCAGAGGGACACCACCGAGAACCAGGAGCCCTCCCATATGGACACCACAGACAGCCAGAAACCCCGACAGATGGACACCATAGACAGCCAGAAACCCCAACAGATGGACACCACAGAGAACCAGAAGCTCCCCAAGATGAACACCACAGACAGCCAGAACTCCCAACAGATGAACACCACAGACAGCCAGAAGCTCCCACAGGTGGGCACCACAGAGAACCAGAAGCTCCCCAAGACAAACACCACAGAGAACCAGAACTGCCCCCAGTTGGACACCACAGGCAGCCAGAACCCCCAACAGATGGACACCACAGAGAACCAGAACCCCTCACAGACAGACACCACCAACAGACAGAAGCCCCTCAAGATGGACACCAAAGAGAACCAGAAGCGCCCCCAGCGCGATGCCCCAGCCAGCCAGAAGCTCCCCCAGCCAGGAGAAGAGCTGAAGCCGAAGGCAGAGGCTTTGGGAGGAGATGCTGCTTCCCTGGAAGCCAACCCAGGTAGGTTCTGTGGGTTCCAGGGCCTGCTTTCCCCTGCCAGCTCTCTGAGGCAGTCTCCCAGCAGGGAGGACGTGGGAGAGCTCCACGGGGCTTTACACAATCGCTGTTGTGTGCAAGCAGAGCTGCCCATCCTGGTGATGAACGTCATGTCCCTGAGTGTGCAGCAAAAGGGGCACAGGGAGGAGGAGCCCGAGGCAGAGCTGGGAGACGACCCGTCGGAACCCAGCGCGGGTGAGTGGCCTTGGGCAGGGGCCACAGGGCCCTGTGGGCAGGAGGCAGCTCCCCCCTCACCAACGGGCTTGAGATGGGGAAGGAGAGGATGGGCCGGGGCCCCTCTGTCCCTGCAGAGCAGGGGAAGGGGCTGGTGCTGGGCTTCCCAGCCCTGTGGTCTCTGCAGATGGACCAGCAGCCCAGGTGAGGTTCCTCCTGTCAGAAACTGGTGCCAGGGCTGTGATTCCTTCCTGCAGCTCTGCTGCACCAGGGGAGAGCTGCCCCTTCTCAGGAGGCTCCCAACCCCGCCTGGACACGGCCCTGTGCACCCTGAGCGAGGGGACCCTGCTCTGGCAGGAGGTGGCACTGGAGGAGCTCGGCAGGGCCCTGCCAGCCCCCAGCACTCTGGGATTCGTTGGGAGCTCCCACGTCACCAGAAGCCTGGCGGGTGCTTTGGCCTAGTGCCGGGAGCGTGCCTGAGCAGCGCCCGTGCCGCTGTGTTCCAGAGGAGGGCTGTCTGCTGGACAAGGAAGCGGCGTGCGAGGGGGCTGAACCCGTGCAGGTGAAGCAAGAGGAGCCCGAGGCGCCGGCAGGGACGCGGCAGTGCCCCAAAAGCGAGCAGCCCAAAGCCAAGAGCAAGAAGAAGCCGACGAGGAGCGAGAGCAGCAGCCTGCTGATGGGCAACTGCCGGCGCGGGTTCGTGCGGGAGTGGGCTCACCCCTGCACCGAGTGCGGGAAGCGCTTCCGCCTCAAGATCAACCTCATCATCCACCAGCGCAGCCACGCCAAGGACGGCCCCTACGAGTGTGGCCTCTGCGAGATCAGCTTCGCCGACAAGAGCCACCTGGACCTGCACCAGAGCATCCACACCAAGGACAGGGCTTTCGGGGCCAAGGTCTGGGGCAACGTGCACCCGGAGCTGCGGATCCGGCCCAGGAGGAAGCTCCCCGAGGCGGCGTGCGGGGCGAGCACCGGCACGGGCGGCCCCTGGCCCGGGCAGCCGGCGGTGGGGGAGCAGGAGCGGGGTGGGCTCTGGGGCGCCTGCCCCTCGCAGCAGCAGCAGCAGCGGCAGCAGCAGCAGCAGCAGCAGCAGCAGCAGCAGCAGCAGCAGCAGCGGCAGCAGCACAGACGCAGGGCCCGGCCCAAGCCTGTGCTCACTTGCAACTTCTGCAAGAAGACCCTGTCGCGCAGATTCTCGCTGCAGCGGCACCTGCAGACGCACTGGCGGGAGCGGCCCCACTGCTGCCCCTGCTGCCAGAAGCGCTTCACGCGCCGGACTCACCTCCTGCGCCACCAGAAGATCCACGAGCGCCAGAAGGCCGCGGCGCAGCTCCCGGCTCCTCCACAGCCCCAGCCACAGCCCCAGCCCCAGCCCCAGCAGCCTCCCCAGGCACCGGTGCCCAACGGCCCCGCGGGCAGCCCGGGCACGGCGGCGCTGCCGGTGTGTGCCACGGCGCTGGGGGTGGCGGGCAAGAGCTGGGACGGGCGTGTGGTGCAGCCCGTGGTCAGGCTGGGGTGCCGCACGGCTCTGAGCGGGCTGATGGGGGAGTGATGGCGGCGCCGGGTGCTGCTGCTGCTGCTGCTGCTGCTGCTGCTGCTGCTGCTGCAGGGAACGGCCCTCGGCGGGGGAGCCACCGCAACTGCGGCCCGGGACGAGCTTTCTCCCAGTGGTGGAAGGCTCAGAAGGTCAGTCCCAACCTCACCGAGCCTCAGCCCTGGCTCTGGCGGTGCCAAATGCTTTGCCCTCGCTCTCCTGGCTGCTGCTGACCCTCCCCTGAGTTCCTGGGGTGCCCACCCAGGGGGAGCTGCCAGCAGCAGCAGGAGCTGGGCTCCCCCCGCTCACAGAATCACAGCTTGGAAGGGACCTTTAGAGCTCATCCAGTCCAACCCCCCTGCTGGAGCAGGTCCCACCTAGATCAGGTCACGCAGCCCTTGCTGGTGCTGCCCTGTGCAGAGAACAGTCCCACAGGCAGAGCTGAGCAAGGGCCACTGATGCCAGGGGCTCTGCTTTGCTGGCAGCCCTGGCCTAGGCTGGCCAGGTGAAGGGAACACGGCATCTCCAAGAGCCTGGCACGTCCTGGCCTGACCCTTGTGACACCCCCCACCCCAGCGAGGGCATCTCTGTGCCCTCCCTCAGGTGGGAGGATCTCAGGGTGTCACGTTCCCAGAGCCAGGCGGGTTCCACGGGGGGATGTTGTGTCTGAGCTCCTGTCCCTGCAGGAACCTGCCCCAGCGGTGATTTTGCACGTGTTGGGGTGCTGGGTCTGGGATCCCTGGGCTGGAGGAGGGTCAGAAGCTGCGGCCGTGCTTGGCTCCCGCGCTGGGCGATGCCCTCGGGAGCGGCCTGCACAGAGCCACAGGCACTTTAGGGATGTGCCAGGGGTGAGTTGACCCCTGTGGCAGCCCCCGTGGGTGCATTCCGTGGGGCTGGGGCTCGGGAGCAGCCCCCTCCCCAGGGCAGGCCCTGCTTCTCCCCCAACCGCAGCTTGCGTCCCGCCGCCGAGTCTCCGGGACATGAGCTGTGCTGTAGCTACCTCAAAGGGCCCGGGCAGGGGGGGGCACTGCAGCCCCCCGAGTTTGGGACTGCCCCAGCCCACGTGCCACCCACACTCCCGGGCACACAGAGGCCCAAAGCGGACTCTTGAGTTATCTGCAGGGTGGTTTTCCTTTGGTTGTTTTGGTGTGATGATTTGCTGTCTCATTCCCTGTCCCTCCCCAGGCGTTTTGCTCGTCCCCTTTGTTTAGCTGCTGGCTGCTCAGGGCAGGGGAGGGACGTTTCTCCCCGGGCTCTTGCCCCCTGGCACCGCAGCGTGTGCCTGGGCTGAGCCCTCGGCCCCCAGCGGGGTGGCAGCTCCAGCACAGACCCGCATGGCTTGGGGCGACCGAGCGGGTGACCCCACGCATCCCAGTAAGCCCCAGTTGGAGCCAGTGCTGCAGGAGAGGAGTAGGCTGGGCTGGAGAGTAGGGAGGAGCTGGCATCTCCCTGGGGCCCAATGCCCCAGCCAGGGCCTTGCTCCAGCTGCTGTTGTGAGGGACCAGCGTGTGCTGGGCCAGCCCAGGGCCCTTTTCTCAGGCTGCTGGATCAATAAAGTTATTTGTCTGTAGGTCTGTGTGCTCTGGACTCTGACCCTCAGCAGGTTCCTCTCGGCCTGACCGGCAGCTCGGTCTCTGGTGCACCAGCCAGTGCTCCCAGCGTGGTGCCATCGGGGAGCTCACCGAGGGTCCCTCCGTGCCCTCACCCAGGTGGTTGAATCGCGTTGGCCCCAGGGCAGGAAGCCCAGAGCCCTCCAGCCACGCTTCCCCAGCCCCCTCGGGCTCCCAGCTTGGGTTCCCTGGGAGGGCTCATCCCTGCTCCCCCCACAGGGCCTGGGGCAGCCTCGGGGGGTCTCTGTGCCGCGGGTCCCTGTGTGCCAGCCCCTGCCCACCCCCCAGAGCTCAGCAGGACACCACATCAGCCCAATCTTTTATCCACGTCTCTTCCCGGTGCATTCATTCGCCGCCACCCTCAGGACCCCAAACTGTGCCCCCTCCACCTGAATCCCCTGAGTCCCCCCCACCGGCTCTGCTCCTGCCCACAGCCCCCTCCACCGGCACCGGCACCAGCACCAGCACCAGCACCAGCCTGGGGCAGCCTCCCCACCACAGCACCTTCCTCCTGCCGCCCTCCTGCTCCTCCTCCTGAGGCCCAGGCGGTGCAGTGACCCCACGGCAGTGCCACGGGCCCCATGGCATTGTGGCCAGCACCACAGCAGTGCAGTGACCCCACAGCAGTGCCACGGGCCCCATGGCATTGTGGCCACCACCACAGCGGTGCAGTGAGCCCCATGGCAGTGCCACGAGCCCCACGGCGTTGTAGCCAGCACCACGGCGGTGCAGTCAGCCCTACGGCAGTGCCACAAGCCCGGTGGCATTGTGGGCAGCCCCATGGTGATGCCACGAGCCCCTTGGCATCACAGTCAGCCCCACAGCACTGCCACGAGCCCCAGGGCACTGCAGCCAGCCCACGGCACTGCGCCGGGCCCCACCAGGGTGCGACACCACGGCACGACAACCGTGTCCCACTGGCACAGGCTGCCACAGCCCCTGGAGATGTGGCCCCTTCCCTCCTCCAGCCCCCCGCTACCGGTTGTCCAGGGGCAGAGCGTCGCAGGGGCCGCTCTCCAGCTCGGGGCCGCGGGGCGGCACGCTGCCGGCGGGCGAGCCGGCCATGGCATGCACCTTCTGGTGGTGGTTGAGAGACTGGCGGTGGCGGAAGCTCTTGCTGCAGCCGCTGCACTGGAAGGGCCGCTGCTGCGTGTGCCGGCGCTGGTGCTCCTCCAGCGACGCCTTCTGCGGGAAGCTCTCGGCGCACTCGATGCAGCGGTACAGCCGCTCGCCGGCGGCGCTGGCACGCGGGGCCCGGCCGGCCCAGCCGGCCCGCAGCTGCCCGCCGTGGATGCGCTGGTGCTTCTGCAGGTGGTGCTTCTGGATGAAGCCCTTGCCGCAGGCGGCGCAGCGGTAGGGCCGCTCGCCCGTGTGGATGCGGTAGTGCTTGTTCAGGTTGGATTTCTCGTTGAAGCTCTTGCCGCAGGCGGGGCACTGGTAGGGCCTCTCGCCCGTGTGCAGCCGCTGGTGCCGCAGCAGCGCCGCGTGGTGCGCCAGGCTCTTGCCGCAGGCCGCGCAGATGAAGGAGCCGCCGGCCTTGCCGGGCTGGCTGTGCTGCCGCGCCAGCAGCCCGCGCTTCAGCCGCACGCTCTTCCAGCCACCGCCGCCGCGCTCCGCCAGCCTCTCCCCCGCCAGCGGCGTCCCCGGCACAGGGCACGAGGGCCGCTCAGTCCCCGCGCCCAGCACGTGCTCCACCGGGAAGGGCAGGCCCGGGGCAGGCTGGGCTTCCGGCGGCACCAGCACCGGCTTCAACTCGGGCTGCGCGGTGCCGTGGCTGCAGAACTCGCCCGAGGCCTCTCCCGCCGCCTTCTGCTCGTCCAGGCCGGCGTGGCTGTGCCAGGGCTGCTCCTGCCCCACGGGAACCTCCTCTTCCAGCCTCCCCGAGGGTGTGTGTGGCACAGCCAGCACTTCAGCTCCTTCCTCCAGAGTCTGCTGCTCCTCTGTCTTGATCACGATCTTCTCAGCTGCAGAGAGACAGCAGCTCAATCCCAGCAAGGGCAGCTCTCCCCTGCCCCAGCCCCAGCCCCAGCCCCTCCAGGAGCCTCCCCTGCAGCTCCTTGCTGAGATGAGCAAATGCTCCGTGAGAAAAGGGAGTGGGAAGGTTTCACCCTGCTGTGGGCAAGCTGCAGGGCCCTGGGCTCCGTGGGCAGCGGGGACACTGCTGTGGGCAGGCCGCAAGCCCCTGGGCTCCGTGGGCAGCGGGGACACTGCTGTGGGCAGGCCGCAAGCCCCTGGGCTCCGTGGGCAGCGGGGACACTGCTGTGGGCAGGCCGCAAGCCCCTGGGCTCCGTGGGCAGCGGGGACACTGCTGTGGGCAGGCCGCAAGCCCCTGGGCTCCGTGGGCAGCGGGGACACTGCTGTGGGCAGGCCGCAAGCCCCTGGGCTCCGTGGGCAGCGGGGACACTGCTGTGGGCAGGCCGCAAGCCCCTGGGCTCCGTGGGCAGCGGGGACACTGCTGTGGGCAGGCCGCAAGCCCCTGGGCTCCGTGGGCAGCGGGGACACTGCTGTGGGCAGGCCGCAAGCCCCTGGGCTCCGTGGGCAGCGGGGACACTGCTGTGGGCAGGCCGCAAGCCCCTGGGCTCCGTGGGCAGCGGGGACACTGCTGTGGGCAGGCCGCAAGCCCCTGGGCTCCGTGGGCAGCGGGGACACTGCTGTGGGCAGGCCGCAAGCCCCTGGGCTCCGTGGGCAGCGGGGACACTGCTGTGGGCAGGCCGCAAGCCCCTGGGCTCCGTGGGCAGCGGGGACACTGCTGTGGGCAGGCTGCAGGCCCCTGGGCTCCGTGGGCAGCCGTGGCTGCCGGGACTCACCGTCAGGCAGCTGTCCCACCGCCACTCCCTTCTCCAGCATCCCATGGGCCCTCGTTCCCACGTCCTCCCCGGTCTCAGCTGGCGGCTGCAGAGCAGGTTTGGAGCTGGTGTCCCCAGGCCCTGGGAGGAGGAAGCACAGCTATGAACTGCTGACCCCAGGGACTGGCCCCTGCTGCCCTGGCACAGGGAGGAGCCTGTGGGGCACCCAGAGGGGTGCAGAGCTCCCAGAGCAGTGGCTCAGGTTTGCCAGGACTGGCCGAGCACGCTGGCTGGCGTCAGCCAAACCAGGCACGTGAGTGCAGATACCCCAGGAAGTGACTGTTGGGCACTCCTTGGCCTTTCCAATTGAAGCCCAAAAGAATTAGTGCTAAAATTGCTGGCAAAAGCCCTGCAGGGTGGTCCATGGCCAGCCCATGTCCTGGCAGGAAACGGGAAGCCAGGCAGCAGGACACAGCGTGGGCACATCAGCCGCAATCCCCACCACCCTCTGCTCTGACAGCACGGGCTGGGCTCCGCTCTGCTCCCACAGACACCGAGCTGAGCCCAGGACTCCAACGGGCTCCTCCTGCAGTGCTGCTGCTCACAGGGCCAAAGCCTGACAGGGCAGGGCAGGGCTGACAGAGGGCCAGGGCCTGGCAGCCTTTGGGTGCCTCTGCTGTGCTGGCAGGACGAGGTGTCCTTCAGATGCAAGAAGGAGAGTGTCACCCACAACACAGAGTCACACGTTACAAAGGTTCCCCCAGTGGTGGTGGTTCGAGGGGCCCCCCCAGTGCTCATCCTCACACTAAAATGTTCCACTTAAACACCAGGAGCAGGTCCTTTGGTGCTGAGGTGAGGGAGTCCTGGCCCAGGCTGTCCAGGGATGGTGTGGAGGCTCCTGCTCAGGAGGTTTCCAACCCCACCAGGACACGTTCCTGTGCCCCCTGAGCCAGGGGAAGCTGCTTTGGCACTGGATGAGCTCTGCAGGGCCCTTCCAGCCCCCACCATACTGTGGTCAGTGATAACCCAGGAGCACCAAACCTTAACCACATAACAGTGTCACCTCTTGCCACCGGTTCTGCACAGGCCCAGACCACACAGCAGCCTGTGGGCAGCCCAGGGATGGCAACGAGCCTGGCAGGGGAGCCAAGACTGATCCTCACCCAGAGAGACCGCGGCCTCGTAGCTGCCCTTGGTGCCCATCCCGCAGAGCTCCTTCTGCCGGCTCTCCAGGCTCTCCCACTCCTGCTCTGACAGACTGGCCGCCTCATCCTCACCCGCCACTGGCACCTGAAACCACAGCAGGCACCAGTTTGGCACCTGAAACCACAGCAGGCACCAGTTTGGCACCTGGAACCACAGCAGGCACCAGTTTGGCACCTGGAACCACTCCAGGCACCAGTTTGGCACCTGGAACCGCAGCAGGCACCAGTTTGGCGCCTGAACCCACAGCAGGCACCAGTTTGGCACCTGAATCCACAGCAGGCACCAGTTTGCTGCTTCCTCACCTCAACCACCCCCTCCCAGCCCCACTGCTCCCCAGGAGAGCTTGGTGGGGTAAAGCAGTGTGTGTCCAGAGCTGCCAGGGGAAGGAGCCCTTGCCACGACCTGGACCAGGGAACAATTTCAAGCTGGCAGAGTGAGGTTTCCTTCACTTGTTTCTCCTCACACACAACCGGGACGGGACCACAGACTCCTCCTGTTCCCTTGACCTGTGAGCAGACACCCCCTGAGGCAGGAACATGGCAGGGGGAAGGCAACACTCACTGCTGCAGGGACCCAACGAGGCTGAAAATGCCCAGGGGGGCTGCGCTCTGCACCCCCAAATCGCTGGGGAGTCTCTGACTGCTGCCTTGGCTCTCCAGGCAGAGCACGTCCACAGCTCCCCACAGTGCCTGTGCCACAGCTCACTGTCACCTGGGGCACATCTTTATTACCTCGTCTTGTTCCCATTGCCTGGGCCTGGTGCCCATTACCCAGGGCTTGTCCTTGTCACCCTGGGCACAGCACACCCACGACTGCTGGCCTATTGTCCCTCTCACCTCGGGCACGTTCCCGTTAGCTGGGGCTTGTCCCCACTACCTCAGGCTCATCCCTGTTACCCAGGGTCATCATCACCACAGACACATCTCCATCAGCTGGGATTCATCCCTGCTACCTGGGGCTCATCCCTGTCACCTTGGGCACATCCCTGTGAGCCAGGGCTTGTCTCTGTCACCCTGGGCACATCCCTGGGAGCTGGGGCTCATCCCTGTCACCTTGGGCACATCCCTGTGAGCCAGGGCTTGTCTCTGTCACCCTGGGCACGTCCCTGTGAGCTGGCGCTCATTCCTGTCACCCTGGGCACATCCCTGGTAGCTGGGGCTTATCCCCCTTCATCCCCATGGGCACATTTCCATGGGATGGTGCTTATCCCTCTTCCCCAGGGCTCAGTGCTCATGGCCCTGGGCTGGTCCCCGTTACCTGGGGCTCGTCCTCGCCGGGGGCCCAGCGGCAGCGGTGCTGCAGCTGCCGCTCGAGGTGCTCCAGGCGCCGGGTGTTCTCCCGCACCAGCGCTGCCAGCCCGGCCCATTTGCGCTCCAGCCGGCTCCCGAACTCCAGCACCGCTTTCTCCAGCCCCGACACCTTCTTCTCGGCCGTCTCCGCTCTCCCCTCCAGGCTCAGCAGCCGCAGGGCCTGAGACTCCATCTTCCTCTCCACCGCCTGCACGGCCGCCACCACCGTCCACAGCGAGATCTCGGGCACGGCCGCCGCCGGCTTCTCGGCCTCGGGGCCGTGGGGCTGCGGCAGGAGCGGCTGCCAGGCCTCGGGCACCCACTCGGGCTCCTGCGGCGGGAGAGGCTGCGGTGAGGGGATGTGGTG
>WBNH01005503.1:0-141429 GCA_013401255.1 Urocolius indicus
CATCCCAGACCCACTACAGACTCCTAGTACAGTGCATAAAGACTGTGATAAAAATCACAATTTTAATACTACTAATGATACCAATACATTTAATGGACTAATCAAATAGGGAAGAACCTCTTATTTCTGTGAGATATTATTATCACATTATTGCCTACACCTGGAAAATTCTTAATGACATGTTAATCCTGCAGATCTTTTCCACTATTAAACACAGATCTGAAAATCCTAAATACAGTTCTAAATAATGGCCTTCATAAAATATAACTTTATTATTATAAACGGACATCATCCTGGATTCTTGAAAGACAGACAACTGACAGACAGTATACAGAGTATTTCACTACAGAGTTAAAGTATTTCACTCCAGTAGCCCACAGTATAAATCCTTGGCAATTTAATCTTGAGGAAGAGCAAAGGTTTTTGATAAGTTCAAAGGGGACACTTTTGACCTTATGGGGAGTAGACCTGTAATTTATGAAATAGATGGAAACTCTTGACTGCAAAGTGTAATATGAATGAATAACTAAACCTAAACTGCTTTCACTCTTGTGCTTCTTGTACCACTCTGGAATATAAGTCTGTCACCACAAATGGCCATGAAAGTAATTACACTCTTAGATAATGCTGTATGACTGTACATGCAAGAATGGTAAGCAAAAAGAAAAAAAGGAGCTATCATTATAGTTACAAGGCAGTAAACACTGCTAATGCTATTAGAACAGTTGAATTTTACTAGCCAATAAGAAAATATCTGAATTATTAACAGGTATATGTTAATTGAGCAGCCTTTAAAGTGTTTGATTTCAAGTAATTTTGACTTTTGAGGCATTTCTTTCCTTTTCCAAAAGACTGTTGTATTTAAAAATTGTTGTTTAAAAGTAGTTCCTTGGTATTTTAGATGTCAGCAAGCATGTTGTACAAGCTGCTGAGTCATTGTTATGCAGTTTGCTGAGTGTACTTGTTTACTAAAACTATCCATGTTTTCAAACACTGTGATCAATAATTAAACATTACTACTCAGTCTTGCAAAGACTTTTTTAACAATCCTAAATCTGGAACTAATACAGAGAAATGATTCCAAGCTTTTCTGAAAAACAGCAGTTACTCCCAATTCAGTTATCTGTAAACATCTTTATACCTGTGCTGAGAGTTTCAACTTTTGTGAAAACATTTCTATAGGAAATGTTTTGTGAAAACATTTCTATAGGTAAAACCCAAAAATACAGGCAAGCGAAAACATCTGAAAGGGGAAATAGAAAATACAAAGTGACGTGCTTTTTGATTGTGACAGACAAATAGTCAATATAAATAAACTGCTTCCAAAATCAAGTGTCAAAATCATTCTGTGGTGAAAATCACTCAGTATTCTCTAATTCTCAGATACTTCTTGGAATTCTTGGAAAAGCCCAGGTCTGTGGACTCTGTCTTCTGCAGTCATGTGTGGTGGTTTAAGCTCTCAGACAGCTAGACACTGCACAGCCTAAATGGCTTCACTCACCTCCCTCAGTGGGATGAGGCAGAAAGAGAAAAATAATAATAATACTACTAATAACAACAATTATAGGAGTGATATACAGTGCTATTGCTTACCACCCACCAACCAGTTCCAGATTATCACTAGATCATGGTGATAATCCATAATATTTTTCCTTTGGCACAATCTAATAATAAAATCTTTAAAGAGCATTTAGGATTTGTTTGAATTTTTTTCTGACTTTGTCCACAATTACAGCACTACTCCAAAACATGAAATACATTTCATAGCAAGAGAAGATATGTCTTAGCCTTATAGGTGCATCACTTGTCTCTGTTCTTCTGTGTAAGGAAGTTAAAAAGTTTCTTTCCTTTCCTTTCAATAGCTACCATCCAGCAACAGAAGATCAGAGAGATCAAGAAGACAATCAATGTATTTCATGCTTTCCTACTTTCACAGGGGTAATTACTTATGAAAACAATGACATATTCCAGTCCTGTTCTTTCTTTCACAAAGTAGCCTAGCACAATTGACAGAAGAGCATGTCTTAAAAGCTTCAGCATTTTAAGGGTTTTGTTCGTTTGTTTTGAGGGTTTTTTTTTTTTTTTTGCTTTTAAAGCCTATGTTTTTGCATGGCATAGAGGTACTAGGTGAAACACGAACATTAATCCAGTTGTGTCAATATACACATATTACAACACATAAGGCTGGACCTGCAAGCCTACCCTATCATTTGATTCTCCATAAACCATCAGGAGGAGGAATGAACATGAACTTGTTCAACCATAGAAAAAGAAGAGTTAAAAAATGTTATCAGAGATTTGTTTCTATATCAGGAGAAAAAGAATATTGTAATGACTTTGTCTTTAAATATCATTTTGATATCTGAAAGGACAAAAAAGACATTAAAACTGCTGGGCTTTTTTATTCTTGATCTAAATTAGTTTCTTTGACCATTGGATTATTGCAGTGATTTGTTGTTCTTGGACTTGCATTGTGTTCTAGTGCTAGCACTGCAGAGAAAATATCTCCTGTATGCTTATAATGAACAGGCTCAAATTGCCCTGTAATGCGACACTTATCGTTATTTCCCCCTTTACCGACTGAAAGTGGGAATGTTAATACCTTTGAGGCAGGCTGAGGAGAAGTGCTGGTAACTCAAATGCCGTTAGATCAAAGCCTTTTCTCACATTTCCCCGCATCAAATACTATTACTGCAGCTGAGTAAAATGAAGAACTATTCTTGCTCTTATAACATAGATATCTAGTGGTAATGAGTTCAAGACCCACTGTGCTACCCCTGTGAGATTTTAGAGACCAGGAAAGAAACAGACCTCAAGAAGAGTGGCTGAAGCTAGATTGATTCAAGCTGGAAACATATATTTTTAATCAAAAGTTACCAAGGAAGATAATCTCCATTTCTTATAGTCTTCCAAAAATCTTGAACTCTTTACAAAAAAAAGGATATAGTTTGTTCAAATGACAAGTATTAGGCTAAATAGAGGAATAATGAACAAAATTTTATGTATCCAAGCATATTCGACATGATATACTATTTGAACCTCTGGTCTTAAAATCTTTGAATGGGAATCTCACTGCATAGATGGTGAGTGGCAGGGTGAGATTATTATTCCAATTTGCAGATGAAGAAAAAAGATAAAGAAAACAACGCACTACAGATATTTTGTTGGAGTCCAACAAATTCCATATTTTTTCTGCTATGTATCAAAACTTCAGTTCTCCCTTTAAAAATACATATATACAGCATATGAGTATATAGAGGTCACCTGCATGTCTCCTTGTACAGCTTTTCATCTCTGTGGTGTTTGAGCACAACATCTGATACGTAATGTAAAAGGAAGCTGAACTGCCACATCAGTGATTTAATCCTTGTTCTTTGTCTTCCCAGATACCTTGTGATTAGTGCTTGCTATCAAATCATTGCTGTCCAACTTTTCCTTCCTGCAGCAACAAAATCTCATTTTTTTTTACCCATTTCGGCTAAACTGTAGTCAACAGACTCCCTGTGCTCATTCCTTTTTTATAAGAATTAGTGGCAACATTCCTCCTGGGAAAGAAGCATAATGCTCATGTAGAATTGTTCCCACTGCATTGGAGACATGTTTACAATATTTATTGAAGGGCTCAGCTTAGGAATTTAACAAGCATGTGCTCAAGTTCTGGCCTTCATCCCCACAGTCCCTGCCAATACACTAAGTGCAATCAACATTTACAGATGTACAGCTGTCCAGCTGATGACACCCTCTGAGTAGCTATTGCCACTAGAGATATTACAAGTTGGAACCAACACTTCTGCATGGGCCAGGAAGCTAAAATCTTACAAACTCATTCATGCATTTTCCTCTGTGGTATTTTTTAAATTAATATAAAGACCCAAGGCAGTCTTATTGTTCCTGCTACCATACTCTGCTGCTTCTCTGAATCATTTAGCGTACAGCTATGACTACTCCCTGCAGGCGTAAAACTGATCTACATTGACCCTAATTGGCTTAGAAAGTCTGACAGGATGACAGCATAGTATAAACTAGCTGTTTTCTTACACTATGCTACTTTATTAGATTGTAGCATGGAGTAAAAACTAATTAAATATAAGATTTTATTGTTCAGATACTGTAATAATAATAAAACAAAAAAAAACATAAAGGAAGAGAGCAGCAATGCTTATTCTAATTAAAGACAATAGTCCAGATGGATCCTGATTGACCCAATTAACCGAAGGACCTAATTTAAGAGCATGATTGCTTTAGGCTGTTGTCAGAGGACAGAGACCTGTATTGTGAGTAGAGACTATCTTAATCCTGAATTGTACTGTGGTGGTGCCTTTCTTTCTCCTTAACTGTTAAATATGCTTATGTTTCCAACTTAAGTACCTATTAGGTACATAAACATGAACGAGATGAATTAGGGCTTAAGTAGAGGTGACAAACTGAATGGGAAAAAAAAAATGAGTAGGGTAACAATAACAACAGTACAACTGTGGTTTCTGGTTTACTTATAGCTGATCCTGAATCTATTGACAATGTTATCTGAATAGGAATTTCCTGTGGCCTCCTCACTGTGTCCTCACTGAGCTCAATTTAATCCTCCATGAGGCTCGCTTTCCAGGTATTTCAGCAAAAGTGAGCCTTCTGCTGGACAGAGATTTTTGAAAAAAGTTTATGAGGTTTGATTATTTGGCTTTTTTTTTCCAGACAATGTCCATCTGATAGAACTGAAAAGGTTATTTTTGTTATATAGGTTAGTTCTTTGGCTATCAAGTCAAGGAAAATACAGAGAGGAACCTCAAATTTTCACTCTTATGTAGGTTTTCAGGTCTAAACATCTTTGTGCAAGACAAATATCAGCATAAACATTGGATTTGATTTCAGAAATCAGACAGCATGAACCAAAGATGCATCAGAAGCTCAGGTGGCTAACTCACTAAGAGACGATCCTCTATAAACAGTATGAACTAAGGCGCAGACTGATAATGAAGACAACTGAAGGTCATAGTGTTTGGGGCAAATAGTAATCCTGTTAATTAGGAAGGCAAGAGAAGAAATTAAAAGAAAAATGAACCAAGTTTCTATTTGAAGGACAAATATCTGTCACATAACATTGACTTTTTATGGGCTGTTCTACTAACTTGGATTCCCTATGTTGTACTCACACATATTAGACAGATAAATGGAGTAATTTTACTAATATAGCTTATAGTCCAAAGATGCAACTATTGTTTATGCTCCTGTCTATAAAACTGCTTTCACTTAATTACAGAGTTATGTTATATAAACACTTTAATTTCAAGGCTGTTTGAACACTTTGAGAAACAGTTTAATCTAACTGAAAACAGCTTTGCACCTCTAGAAGTTCAAATGAGATAGTTGACAGCATTTTAAAATGGCTGGAAATTGTTTCCCTGAGCAGCATATTTTCATCTTTTTCATCAAGTTCACCCTGATCCATCAATTAACACTAGTCAGAAGTTTGAGAAGTGACTCATTCTGAGTTACAGTACTGAGAGTTGTTTTATGAGCTAAATACACATTATGGCAAAAGGCTTTATTTTTAACTCAATGCTGGGATAAGATCCAAGACACTTTTATCTTACATCCCTTCTCTCCTTTACATTGGCCCGTGAGAGACAGTCCAGAACCATGGAGTAATCCAGATGTAGGCAAGAAGTAGCAGGGTGCCTCCGAAAACCTCTACATGGATGTTTTGACAGGTTACACTGAGAGCCTTCCCTAACAGTAGGTAGAATCTCACCATTTATGTTAGGTGAAAGGTAATTCTGGTTGTCCCCACACTAGTGGGAAGCTGCTTGGAAGCAGACATCTCAGTATACGTAACGTGAGAAATGTGTCTGAAATGGTGCCACACTCAGAGCTTCCTAGTAGATTCCTCTCAGCTCTCCCACTGCAGTTTTCTTTTTTGAGGTTAGCATTTACTGGTAAAGGGAGGAAATTAAAGGTTTTTTTAAGACCATTTTGGCTACCATTACCTACAGATAACATTTGCTTCCTTTTCATTAAAAGGAAGAAAATCTTTCTCTACAGTTTGAATGTGGTTTGCCAAGTCTATTTATCTGTCAGATAAGAGCAACTCCAAGACTACACTCAAGAGAAGAGCTTAGAAACACAAAGAATATTATGAGACTATGTAACCCAACACTGCCTGATGATGCCCACTAAGCAAATGGCTTAAAAAAACCCCAAAACAATAAACAAAGAAACTCAACAAACCCGCAAAATAAAAAATCCCCAACCCACAGAATTTCAGAATTCTGGGGTTTCCTGAGTTGAAATGGTTGACTTTACAACTTCAAAGTTCTTTCAATGTGTTCATGGGTGTGTGTGTGTGTAGTGGAACCAAAAAATGTTACATAAATATAGATTATTCTATAACACACTGAATACAGTAAAACAAATGCAAGTTTATGCAGAATCATCTTTAAAGAATGCTTTTCTAGTTCACACAAAACATGAAACCCTATATTTGGATACAAAGCATGTTCTGCTGCAAGTTACACTGTAATTTAGGCAGAACGTAATTTTGAGGTTTACAATTAGGAAATCTATTATAGACTCAAGTACTGAATCTCAAAAATAAATTTTCAGCAATGAAATGCAAGTGATTTAACACCAGTGATCATGTGGTACAAAACACATTCAGTTGGCTTTTAATAGGCAAAGATATAATTAAAGGAAATTATATACAATCTTTCTGTTTAATACATCTATATATGTGCACGCACAATAAGCAGCCTGATAACTCTTTAACTTCTAGCTATCACTAGAAAATTATAACTTCTTGTTTGACACATAATGAGAAAACTTTGTGCTTATACAGCGATTTCATTCCAAAACCTAGTTCTAAACTGTGCCAGGCAGTGTCTCTCTTTTAGATGCTGTGAAAGATAAGAATTTTGTAACACACAGCAAGGCTTGACATAAGAAACAAGCAATGTCAGAAGCTGTGACAGAGCCAAGCAGAAAGAAAGTAGTGAAGAGGTCATACAGGCATAAGGAGTATCAAACATCTGTAAAGCCATGTCTATCCATTAAACTTACAAAAACCTACCCTCAACATACAGCAGTCTAACTCACTCTTAATGACAAGAATCCAACAGACTCCCTAGAAAGCATTCATTGTGCTATCAATTAATTAATTATACAATCAATTAATTATGCTGGTACTGGAGTTTGCTACTCATTTAGTAATTGGTATCATATTGTTAATTATATTGGCTAATTTTACTGGAAAAGTCTCCAGATTTGATGGTTTCCATTGCCTAGTGACTGAGTTCAGCTTTTCAAACTGCTGAGCACTCTTCATGTGACAATTACTGCTAGACTGGGTTCCTCTCTAGTTTGTTTATGACAGTGCCAAATGGGACTGTGTGAAAATGGTTACTAATGTCAAGATATATCAAATCTATAGTTTCTCCCTTATCCACTAGGCAATTACCCTGCCACAGAAAGAACTTGGATTTATTTGATATGACTTTTTTTCTTGACAAATCCATGTCAGCTATTCCCGGTCACCTTATCCACAGGGTGCATCCAAACTAATTAACAAGCTGTTCCAGAATGTTTCTGGTATCCAGGCTAAGTTGATGGACCTATGTCTTCCCTCTTATTCTTTTTAAAAATAGGTACAATTTATGTCCTTCCTCATTCTTTAGGGAGTTCACCTGTTTTCCTTGTGTTTTTTAATCACCAGTGTCTCCTAGATTTTATCTGCTTTTCTGAGTGTACAACATGAATACATCTAACTTATCTTAATATTAACTGGTTTAAGTATACGTCTATAATTAATGTTTCCAAATCAAGATTTAAAAATGATATCTTTCATATATCATTGAATGCTCTGAACACTGCATTTAGATGACATTCAGATTTCTAATTGTTAAGGGAAGTCAAATCTGGAGGACTTGAAGACTCAGAGAATTTCTTCTCTCTAGTGTGTTTTCTCCTACTCCCAAGTATACATGCTGCCAGCAGCAAGACTAAGTATGTATTGTAATGATGTACATACATAAAGCAGAAACACCTGTATAATACATACACAGATATGCACCTAAACACACAGGTAAACAGAGAAAGAGCAGTGCCTTTATTTGCAGCCATAAATGCACCAGCAGCACTTTGAACACTGTGAACAGCAGTGGCTTGACCAGTGTGTGAGTTTTGTGAGGCAAGGTCTTCTCCAGGCTAAACAGCCACAGGTCTTGCAACATTTCCTCAAACAACAGATGTTCTCTTCTATGATTCTATGATATTCAAGCTCCAGCCTTTTGTATTGTCTTTCTTATAACAAAATCATAGAATGGCAGAGTTAGAAGGGACATTCAGAGATCATCTAGTCCAACCCCCCTGCAGCAGCAGGTCCACCTAGATCAAGTCATACAGAAACACATGCAGGCAGGTCTTGAAGAACTCCAAGGAAGGAGACTCCACAACTTCCCTGGGCAGCTTGTGCAAGGGCTCCCTCACCTGAACAGTAACATAGTTTTTCCTTCTGTTTAAATGGAACTTTTTGTGTTCCAACTTCTTCCCATTACCCCTTGTCCTGTCACTAGATACAATAGAAAAGAAGGGATGTCCCAACCTCCTGACACCCACCATTTAGATATTTGAAAATGTTAATAAGATTCCCCCTCAGTCTTCTCTTCTCCAGACTAAACAGCTCCAATTCTCACAACCTTTCCTCATAACAAAGGTGCTCCAGTTCCCTGATTATCTTGATGGCCCTACACTGGACTCTCTCCAGAAGTTCTCTGTCTCTCTTGAGCTGAGGAGCCCAGAACTGGATACAAGACTCCAGATGAGGCCTCTCCAGGGCAGAGAAGAAGGGGAGAAGAACCTCCCTTGACCTGCTGGCCACACTCTTCTTGATGCAACCCAGGATGCCATTGAACATTTTGGCCACGAGGGCACATTGCTGTGTCATGTTTAGTTTGTTATCAACCAAGACTCCCAGGTCTCTCTCTGCAGAGCTGCTCTCCAGCAAGTCAATCCCCTTTTATTAAAGTTTATTTATCTAGGTATTTAATTTACTATTTTTCCTCTCTTACAGAGACTTTGTTTGTTTATGTTGAATTGCTGTTAAAGAGATCTTCATGTCTGATGCCTTCCCAGATAGCCACAATTCTTTTATCTTTGTATTAATTTAATGCCAAAGATACAAAGTCTTCAGGATCTGGGCTTTTTTTCATTCCTGACTCTGATAGTTGCATGATCAACATTTTTTTCTACAAGGACAAAATTTGTTCTAGTAATTAAGTCATGTTATAACTTTAATGTAATGTTAAGCACGTAAAAAACTATATTTGGAAGTTTTGATACAAGGATACTTGTCTTTTTCATTGAAACTACCTGTCTACCTAATTTTCTTTCTTTATTTGAGGTTTTTCTGTTAGTTGAAAACATTTCTGTTGCTACAGCTATTTGGTTAGCTAACACCTTTAAGACCTTTAAAAGGCCTTGAAGAACTTGGCGTGGACCACCTTCTCATTCCCTTTCTATGTATTTCACACCAAGAGTCATATTAACTCAGGAGGTGCAAGATCTCCATTTTGAGTATCTACTAGATAAATGGAAAGCTTCCAAGCACAGGAAAAGATAGAATGGAGATAGCACCCTGTCATAGCAGGCAGAGCTGTGAGAAATACTATTTATTACTACAGTATGGTTTCTTAGACTAAAGCTACACTGATAAGGCAGATCTAAACTGTGTAACTTCAGCCGTCACAGTCAACTAAACAGATTCTATGCAAGTCTCTTCAGCACCCTGTCCTCTGAGATATGCTGAAACGTACTTCTGTTATTTTGGTTCTATTTGCTGGATATTTTTGGGAGTAATAAAAGTATTTTATGAAGAAATTTCAGGGCCATGAGAAGTCTCATGTAGAAGGGAGAATAGGTTGAGAAGAGTTTATCACAGCTTTCTGATATTACATCACCTAATATTTAGAAAAAAATATCCAAAATCAGCTTGACAAGAATTGTAGGTATTTGCATGATAAGAAATAAAACCTCACATCACTGAATTCTAAGTACATCTTGTTTGATTGCTCACTGTGTGATTAGGTTTGGAAACAGGTCCCAACTATCATTCTGCTCTTAAGAGAATGCTGCTTGCTGCCATTGTCTTTTTTTCTACACATCTTTCCAATCTGCCTCATTTCCACTTGCAAATAATGAACGAAATCATATTACACTGTAAATGAGAGCAGCTCCACTGAAGTAAAAGCATCATTTATAAGCTATAATAAGCATTTAAAGAGAGTTTATGGATTTACAAGGCTGAAGTGTAGTCTTAAAGTTGACAAGGTGACTTTAAAAATCTGTTAATTTTCTGTTTCAAGATGGTGCAATGCATGATTTTGATGTCATTAAATGATGGTGAAAGCAGATATTATGTATGGACACTGGACACATTCAGCCATTGATGGGTACTGGGGCATGAATCAGAACTAAGAATTACAAATTGTTGAATATTTATTACCAAATGGTCCTTTGGAAACCCTCCTGGGTCTGTCTCACAGCAGTGGTCACACTCATCAAAATGAATAATTAATGATTCACCTGCTAGAAACCCTGCATGACAGATAGGTTTGTGAAGCTTTTATTTGGGAATAAAAACAGCCCCAGATTACAGGCACAGGAAGAAACACGGGAAATTCTAATCAAGGAAAAAAATGTATTGATTAAGTAAGTATCTTGCATAATAGCATACAAAAAAACCTGCTGAAATAGTTGGTTATTTGTTACTGCAGATGCTCAGAGGATGCTTACCTCTAAAATCCAGCCACCCACCTGCGCTGAAGCATGGTAAGCTTCAGCAGCTCCAGGCCTGATTTAGTCATGTCTTAGTTCATAACCTAAATTGTTGCACATGTCACCAATAGAGATAGTTTCTGTTGGTTTCTCACAGCATACTCAACATAGTCTGGCTTCACAAAACACAAAGCTTGGAATATCCCCCATCCCCTCTTTGATCTACATGAGCCTGTGTTATGTGGGTTAGCTGTTCTAGTGCTGGAATATATGCTTCCTACATAGGTTCACTAATTGCCACACTGAGGTGGGGTCTAGGGAAAGGAAGTGCTTTTGCATTTTTTATTTTTTGTTTCCTAAAGCTAAATTCATTCCACTTTACATGGGATCGATGAGTATTCATTTGGCACAGAAGAAAGAATGAGTGTGATTATAATGGTTGATGCATTCATCTGGGAGACAAAAATGACCAGGTACTCCACTTTGTGAATACTATAAAACTCAGTATTGATTAGATTAATGAAGGGTCTAGAGGTCCCTATTTTCCTTCCCAAAGGATTTAACTACTATCCTCTAGAGTGAGGCTCAAGTTTATAGTTTATAAGTCAAAACAAGAAAACATTTTAACCACATAAAATGAGATGATTTCTGCTTCATACATCAGAACTCAAAAATTTCTTGAATGACAGATGCCAGGCTTCCAAAACTTTTCAGATAATTACTCATAAACTGAATAAAATGAACAATCTTGATTTTTTAAAAAATCTTTTCTAAAGGGAGGGAAAGCAAGAGAGAGTTAAGAAATAAACACAAGAGAGAGTCCAGAAATAAACATGAATCCTAACCAAAGACAAAACTTTGCTTCCTACCAAACATGTACTACTTGCACATGCAGAAGGGATTAAGGACATACTGCTGTTTGCAGTTCTAGCTATGATCTACATGATGAACCTGTTGGCTGTGAACTTAACAGGGGACAAATGGGAAAAGTACCTCATTGTGACTGGTCCAAAGAAGCCCTGCATTCTTGGCATAGATTACCTAATTCACAGTGCTAGCTACCTGTGAGCTACAGAGGTACTCAAAACACTTAAATCTATGCTGTCACTAGGCTGCTAGACACTTAGCTTTAAAATTAAGCACAGATATAATCAGAACTGGCCTTTTATTGATCTACTCCAATTTGAACTTTGGAAAAGATGAGAGAGAATAATCATTTGGATTTGACTACAGAATCTTTTATTTTCCCTCCTTTCAAATATAAAAAAAATAATTTACAGAAAACTCACTGAAGTCTGCTTTCTGATCATGCACAGGAAAACATTAATGTTTGGCTTGAGCCCCGAAACAATTGACCGCAATGATAGAAAACAACCACAAGGTGGAGAGAGGCAGAATGGAATTCCAGAGATGAGTTCTGATATAAAAATAAATTCAAAATTATACAGTATTCCCTCTGGATTTTTGTTCTGAAGGAGAAGACATTGGCTTAGTCAACAATTGTTGCATGATGGTTATTGATTTGAATGGGTGATTTTGACTTGAGGCCACCCTCTGTCAAAAACAAGTGCATTGGCTGCTTAAAGAAACTGCTAGGAGCATGCAATGGCAGCTAGAAATATGCTAACAGGCAGACTTAGCTCAAGAAATGATTAATGGAGACTGCAAAGACCTTGTAAGAAAATAACTTTTACTTTTATAAATACAACAGTTCTGCAAAGAACAAAACAAGTGTGTGTCCTTTACTCTTCACTGTATTTATTTTCTCTTCTATTCTTTATCACAGAAAATATGTCAGAGGCCTTTTATTAATAGAAAAAAGCCAAAAGACACAAGTTATAAAGCTGACTCAGGATAATCTAGATCCTTTTTTATCTAGGGATTTCAAATTCTGTGTGCAAAATAATCATCATTAAATTGAAGATACGTTTTAATATGACTACGCTGAGGGATTTTTTGTATTCATCCCTAATGAAGAAATGAAGTGCCTAGAGAATTGATACAAATACACCAAAGAATATGGTTACTTAACATATATTTTTATATAATTTTCCAGTTCTCTGTTAAGACAATTACTTTGAGATGCTGGATACGTAAACTTCAGGTTGTTTGTTCCTTTGCAACATACTGTGTATTAGGGTGACTGCCAAAATGCTTGTATTATTTGGTCCGTGAATAGCATGAATGATGCAAGTAAAAGCAGTATCATATAATGTCTGTTTTAATAAAATTAGTTAATAGATAATCTCAATCTACATGAATATTCATTCCTAACACATATGACCCTGTATGTTCTGCAGATGGCTGTTACTTTATTTATGAAAACTATTATGTGTAATTTTGATTCCTGTGAGATGTGCCATATGATCATGCTATTTCTGTATGTATATATGTCTGTATCATAGAATCATAGAATGGTAGGGGTTGGCAGAGACCTTTAAAGATCATCTAGTCCAACCCCCCTGCATAAGCAGGTCCACCTAGATCAGGTCACATAGGAACATGTCCAGGCGGATCTTGAAGGCCTCCAAGAAAGCAGACTCCACACCCTCCCTGGGTAGCCTGTGCCAGAGCTTCATCACCTGAACAGTAAAATAGTTTTTCCTTCTGTTTAAATGGAACTTTTTGTGTTCCAGCTTCATCCCATTACCCCTTGTCCTGCTGCTAAATACAAATTAAAAAAAGGGATGCCCCAACCTCCTGAAACCCACCATTTAGATATTTGTAAATATTAATAAGATCCCCCTTCAGTTTCCTCTTTTCTAGGCTAAACAGCCCCAGTTCCTGCAGTCTTTCTTCATATGAAAGATGTTCCAGTCCCCTGATCATCTTGGTGGCCCTGTGCTGGACTCTCTCTAGAAGTTCCCTTCTTGAACTGAGGAGCCCAGAACTGGAAACAAGACTCCAGATGAGGCCTTACCAGGGCAGAGTAGAAGTCTGTAAATTCATAGCAATTTTTTAACCCATTGACAATTTCAATTGAGTCAATGTTTAAATGTGTTGTGTGCCTATACAGCTTATGAAAATGAGTATCCAAATAAGAATCTCTCCATGGAAAGAAAGAATTGGACATAAGCACAGTATAGAAGACATTAGAGAATTGATATAGGAAAACTCTATTACAAATTACTTTCTCCAAAGTGAAAGATTCAGGTATAGAACACATCTTATTAGAAATGAAACTATTTCTCAGTCTAGGTCTTCTCTCATGTATCATTTCTACTGTAGAAAAAAAAACATATGGACACCTACTCTTCAGTGCTGCTGACGTTTACAAAGCCATTGCCTCTACTCTTGCTCCATCATTGTCTGATGTCTATAAACATGTGGATTTCCGAGGTAGTTTTAATTTATTTTAATTTTATCAGTAGTAAACTATGACATACAAATGCACAGGATGTAAGGCTTCATTAGCTGCTAGCAGAACTTTTTGCTTAAATATATGAGTCTGGTTTCATTGCATATCACTTTGTGATGCTACTTCAGTAGCAGCTACCACCTAAGAAGTGTTTTTCAAAAATATGAGAAAATCATCACAGATTTTGCTAAAGGCAGCAAAAATGTGCAGAATCATGGTACCATTAACAAGCATCTAATAGGTCAGCTAAGAAAAGAAGGTATTGGAAATATTATTTTAACATGGAAAAAACTTCATGTCATATAAAGGAACACACAGAACACACTACATATCATCAAACATTATCATGGTATGATCTGTAGAAGAATAGCCACGTGTCTCCTGCATTGACTTTATTATCCTTTCTGCTGTGATGGAAGCTCTTTGTCAGCCATTGTTATCTAAAACTCAAATGAACTGGTAGGATCTAGGTATTAGATTTATTTTTTCCTAATCAGGTAAATTTCTTCAAAAATAAGATCTTAAATGCTTCTTATATCTTGTACTAACCATTAAGATTTTTTTTTTAAAATTATCAAATCTGATGCATCAAGTTTATGATATTTTTGTTATCTTTTCTTGATAGTGTTTCTTATTTTTCTTTAGTGTGAAGTGCTTTATATGTATCAGGGAATTATATCCATTAGAAATACAAAAGGTCCTATCACCTTTTCAGCTATCTCTACTTCAAATGAATTCTTATGTGCATTTCACTTGCTCCCCTTAAGACCACTTTGTACAATTCAGATTTGTGAATTAGACAGTCTTTGATACTTAGTTCAGTGTTCACTGATCATAATTGACATCCATGAAATATTCTTTGACTATCTTTCTCAGTCTAATCACACGCTCATTGGTATCTGTTCTACCCAAAGGATATATAGTACCATTCCTTTAAAAATATAGCAAAGGACAAGCAAGAATGGAATAATGAAAAGTTCTAGAATAGACATTCTCAAACATTTCTGTCTTTCCCTCTCTTATTTTCTATACTGATTTCCAGGACCTTCCCATCAATCTTCCGTTCATTTTCCTCCTGTCTCCCATCCGTGCAAACAATCGTCAGGAAAATCACCTGCCACCTAAACTTTTAAGAGCATGCCTTGCCACAGAAAGTGAGTCTGCGCTCCTCCAGGGAGATAAAATGCTGTTGGTACAGATGTTACCTTAGACCCTTCTGTATTAGCGCTATACATCTTTTTTTCAGGCTAGGACTCAAGGGAGAAGACAAGAAGCATATCACTCAAACATGTGGGCAAAGCACGGACCAGGTGGAAAAAAAAGCCTTTAATTTCCTCAGACAATGTTATGCTCTTCACATTATTGTCAGAGAGAAAACACAGAAGATAGGGGCAGGCAGGAGAAAAAGGAAAAAAACAAAGGAATGATAACATTTTTCTGTGCTTTCTCACAGAGCTATATGAAAGTATTGATCCTGGGCCCACCAAACTAAGTGATATTCTCAGAAGAAACTTTGCTATGAAAGATATATAGAGAAAGGTAGAGTTAGTAACTAAAAGTATCATCCTAGTTTTCTCAGTCTCGTAGGCTTTTTGGTAATGAGGGAAGGGCTGTAATGGTGGCCCCTGTGAGACTTTGCTAGAAGCTTCCATGGTTGGACTTGCCTCTCACTAAGGCCGAGCCAATCAGGCACCTTTGGAATAACATCTTTAAAAAGGGGAAATCTGCAGCAGGAGGGGGAAATGGGATGAGAGAAACAATCACATAGACTTCAAGGTCAGTGAAGAAGAATAGGTGATGTGCCATAGTAGAGATCCCACTGCAACTCATGGTGAAGTGGCAGCTGTCCCCCTCACTTATGGAGGGTAACAGTGGAGCTGAAATCTGCCTGCAGAACATGGAGGACTCCATGAAAAATTAGCGATCTGTGCCCAAGTGAGACCATGGTTCTGTGGGAAAATGGTACTGGAGCAGTTGGTTTCAGAAGGATTGTGGCCCACAGAAGGGACCCATGATGCAGTAGTTCACGGCAAGCTGTAGCCCATGGGAAGGACTCACACCAGAGAGATTCATAGAGGACTGTTTCCTATAGGAGGGATCCCACAATGGAACAGGGAAGAACATGAGGAGTAAAGAGGAAAGAGCAGCAGAGCTTATAAATTTCCTCCCTTGTAAAGAGGAAAGAGCAGCAGAGCTAATCTGTGAGGAGCTGACCACTGCCCCCATTCCATACCCCGCTGCCTGCTGCCAGGGAAGAGGTAGAGAAATTGGGAGCAAAGCTGAACTCTGGAAGGAGGGGAAAGGGGAAGGTTGTTTTTTTAGACCTGGTTGTATTTCTCTTCATCTTACTCTATTCCTGATTGGTGGTAGATTACATTGATTTTGTTTTTTCCTGAGTTGAGTCTGGTTTGCCTGTGACCATAACTGGGGAGTGATCTCATCTGCTGGGCGTCAGAAATGAATGAGCAGCTGCATGGAGTTTTGTTCTCATTGTGTTTAAACTACCACAGCAAGTCTAGGCTTAAAAACATAGTCTTGAAAATGGCACATACTTCTGAAAGACATCTCCATAGGCCAGTCTTTTTCTTCAGATAAAACATATGCCTCTTTCCTAAACAAATGCAAATATACTTCACTCTCTACACATGTGCTTTCATTGACTCCCCTTCCAAAGACACAATTAAGCTTCAAATAAGCATCACCTTCTCCAAGAATTGCAAAGCAAAGAGTTACTACTTAATCTCCAGTTCAATAGGATGCCTTTCCTAGGTATATTTATTTTTAACCACTCAAATTTAGAGACATTTACTGTAACTTTTTTTTTTGTATTAGAATGTGTCAGTCCCATAATACTATTGGTCTTTTACCCATAGAAGTTACAAATCTTGGACTGCTCTACAAACAGGGCAAGAGGTTTTGTGCCAGGGAGAAGATATGATGCAAAAATCAATTCAATATAATCACCAACAGGTATATACATGCCTTCCTATAGGGTTTTTTTTATATATTCAGCACAGTTTGAAACTAGCTAGCTTGTGTCCTGGCAGCAAGGAGCTGCTGAATCAACAGCTCACCAAAACAGATTTGAAATTATTCCAAGAAGCAACATAGATTACTCCACTCTAATCTTTCAATGGCTGCATCTGACTTTCTAGTCTTGTACTTCCATAAAGCTCTTGGGTGAATTTGCTAAAGTTTATCCTGTTTTAAATCACACATTAAGTATTTAATGTTCAAGACTGTTGAAACTGAAGCTGTGAAAATTAAAAAACTTTTTTTTTATTTTATTACTATATATTTTGTGATACAAGAATGCTAAAATCATGTGGACTGTGTGTCTCCTTCTCCTTTTACACTCATGAAAAGGTGAGATTACAACACTATGAAATGTGGAATATTATAGACTCTTGTTTTAATTCTTCATAGATATAAAAATAAACTAACTGAATTTACAATTCAGAAAGATGTTTAGGTATGAGGGCAGTTGATTAACATTTATTTGGCATTGGCATTTATTAACCTAGATGGCAGGAAAACACAATTTCTAATGGCCTTTCTCATGTGTAGCCTTTACAGATATTGAAGCCCATAAAGAATAAATTACAGAGCAATTTGGAAATTCAGGTGCAATAAACCAACAGAACTGGATGATATTTACCAGAGAGTCTAGAAAAAAAAAAGTGTGAAGTAGCAATGAAACTGGCATTTACACAATATAACCTTAAAAACCAGGAGTACTCTTAGAGGTGGAAAGCTCTTTCTAATCTATGTCTTTCCTAACTTTGGAAAAATACAGCTAAAATGACAGATGCAATTTTAACACCATGAAGTCTAAACTGCAAACCTCATGCCCAATATCTCTGATTCTTAACCCTAAATTCTTGTCTAAATCTAATTCAGACTTTCCTGGTTCATCCATTCTAACATATCCTCTAGAAACTAAAGCAACAATAAGCATTAAAGGATTAATATTGAAAGCCTATTAAGAGAGCTGACTCTCACTTGAAAATAATTTAGTGTTTCATGACTGGAATTGGAGTTAGTAATACTTGCCATTGGGAATGAGCTTATGCTTCTACAAGTCTAATTCCAACATACAAAAGATGCATCCCTTTTTATCTCAAATGCAAATAAGTTACACAATTTAAACTCTGAATGTAATGAAAAAGATGTTTTGAAGTCTTAATTATAATTATATTCCAGAGCTTCAAGTAAAGATTTACATGTGAAGCTTTGTGCAAAACTTAACTCTTAGACTGCTTCAGATTTGTTTGTATCTGTCAAAATTGCTATTTTACATGAAGGAGGAAATTTTGTTATTGTTTATTTTACTTCAATATGGATGTCATGATTTAACCCCAGCTGTCAACTAAGCACCACACAGCTACTTCCCCACACCACCCAAGCAATGGGATGGGTAAGAGAATCAGGAGGAAAACAAAGGTAAAAGACAAAAAAAGTTTAATAGGACAGAAAAGGAAGAAAATAGTAATAATTATAATAACAATAAATCAATAATACTATACAAAACAAGCGATGCATAATGCAATTGCTCATTCACTGAATGATGTTCAGTCATTCACAAGAAGCAGCCCTCAGACAGCCGTCCCCCATTTTATATTTATAAGATGACTGGTTTAAGAGTTGAGCAGAGAGGAACCTCATGAGGTTCAACAAGGACAAGTGCAGAGTCCTGCATCCTGGTAAGGAACAACCCCATACATCAGTACAAGCTGGGGATTGACCTGCTGGAGAGCAGCTCTGCAGAGAGAGATCTGGGATTCCTAGTTGATAGTAGATTAACCATGAGACAGCAATGTGCCCTCGTGACCAAGAAGGCCACTGGCATCCTGGGATGCATCAAGAAGAGTGTGGCCAGCAGGTTAAGGGAGATTCTGCTCCCTCTCTCCTCTGCCCTAGTGAGGCCTCATCTGAAGCACTGTGTCCAGTTCTGGGCTCCTCAACTCAAGAGGGACAGAGAACTTCTGCATTGGACTCTCTGTCCAGTGCAGGGTCACCAAGGTGATCAAGGGACTGGAGCATCTTCCTTATGAGGAAAGGCTGTAGGAACTGGGGCTGCTTAGTCTAGATAAGAGGACACTGTGGAAGTATCTCATTAATGTGTAAAAATATCTAAATGGTGGATGTCAGGAGGTTGGGACATCAGTTTATGTATACCTAGGAACAGGACAAGGGGTAATGGGATAAAGCTGGAACATAAAAAAAAACACATAAAAAACACATTTTTTACTGTTGAAGTGAGGAAGCCCTGGCACAGGCTGTCCAGGGAGGGTGTGCAGCCTCCTCTGGTGGTCTTTAAAATCTGTCTGGATGCGTTACCGCATGACCTGATCTAGGTGGACCAGCGTCTGCAGAGGGATTGGACTAGATGATCTCTAAAGGTCCCTTCCTCTTACACTCTATGATTTTATGATTCTATATTCTGGCCATGACATTGTGTGGTATGGAATATCCCTTTGGCTTATTTGAATCAGTTGTCCTGACTGTGTCTCCTCCCAGCATCTTGTACCCTTCTAGTCCTCTTTCTGATAAGGCATGAGAAGCTGAAAAGTTCTTGATTTAGTATAAAGACTACTTGCAACAACTAGAAACATCCTTGTGTTATCAAAATCGTTCACATATTGAATCAAAAACACAGCATCATATCAGCTCCTAAGAAGAAAATTAGGTCTATCACAGGCCAAGGAAGCAACCAAGATGTACATTTGGTGTTTGGTGTGGAGACAAAAGTCACTTGAAACTAATAGTTCTGGATTCTATTCACATCAATCTTCAAGGTTATGAGCTTAGCCTTCTTTCAGATGATGTTTTTAGAAACAAAGGTAGTTATTAATATAAATGCCTAAGAAGATACAGAGATTCATAATAAAAACATACTTCCACTATGCTTTAAAACATTTCTGATTTCTGTAACCCTACAAACTCACACATACTATTCACAACATAATAAAGCTTTTTAGTAGAGTCCATATCAGTGAGGTTAAAGGTTTTTTAGGCACTAAGGTGAGTGCTAGGTGTATGGTAGGAAAGCAAGTAGACACTAACTTTTCCTGGTAATTCTGTTCAAAGAATTGTCTACAAACAAATACTGGAAACAGAATCTTGATGGGGGAGGTGTAGCGGGTGGGTGGTGATAGTATTGATTTTATTTTATGCTTCTATCTGTTTTGACTCTTGTCTGTTTCTATTTAATTTGAATCTAATTCTGCAAAACCATGCATTGGGACAAATCATTTCTGTCTGTAAACAGTAGCCATTAGGATTGCAATGACAGTTTCATTGATTCATTATTATTACTCTCCTACATGCTATGTACTATACTGGGTTCAAGGCAATGGAAAATTAGAGCTTGTATGATTTATGCTTACAGGGATAGATTGTCCTTTGATGCACCTCTATGGCTACTGACCAAGAGATGCCAATTTAGACTGCTAAGGATGTGACTTCCTGCAGTCAGCAAGGAGGTAACTGTAAGCAGGATGACTTTTAGGAAGAATTGTAACCATTCATCTTTTCAGAATGTCTTTTTGAGATTAAAACAAGAAGAATATCATTTTAACTTTTATGTTTTCTTCAGTCTCTAATATCTGTACTTCTCAAGATTGTCTCTCTGCGTATAAACACATATCCATGCATACATAACCAAAATACTTATAAACAAATACCATGTCTGCAATGATTTAAAAATCCTGACATGAATGACAATCCCAGAGGGACAATAACAAAGAGACTGAAGAAGTCTGTATCCTGAATACCCATATAATCTTATTATAGTTAAATAGAAAACAGTATGGGAGAATTCACTCTGGAGAATAACAGCAGAGTATGCAACGGGCAGGTTGTACAATATTTTTTTCACTTCTGTACTGTGCTGCACTGTCTTAACATCTACATACAATTTTTCTTATTATGTGTTCCCTCAAGTGAGTGATTATTTAAATAATTGATTTTAAATAAACAACAAATATTGCAGACTATTGTGAAACACTAACATAAAACAAGTCATCATTTTGTTACCTTTTACATACGTAAGAAAACCAAAAAACTAAAAACCTCTTTTTTACTTAGTTATTATTTTAGTTTTTCTTTTTTTTAATGTAAATATTGTACACAGTAGGAGTAGCTAGGCCAATGCAATTAATCAGAGGAGTGTCTGATGGCAAAAGAAAGATCAATCACTAGAAAAAGAAAGGTATGAAGTAAAAAGAACTTAATAGAGGCCAGTTCTTCATCCTTTTTCTTTTTGGTCTATATATGAAACAGAAAAAAAGAATAATTTCACTTAAAAGTTTAAGCGAATCACTGAGACACCAAAGGATAAAATAACAGAAAGTCTTACAGTAAATTTTACTAATTAGAATATGTTAAACAGATTCACTCTTTTCCCTGATAAAAAAAAAAAAGATTAAAAAACAAAGTTCCAACTCTTTCAGCTACATATGCAAAGTCCTATGCTCAGATTTCATCACAAGGACCATGAGAAAAACTGTTTAATCATTTCAAGCAAGTTTGGTAGGCATGTGTCCCTTTCACAAAAGATACACAGTAGCTGGCATTCCCTGGTGATTCCTGCTCTTCTGAGAATTAGAACAGACTGAATTCAGGTGAAGATCAAACCAGCCTCACATCTCTGGAAGTGGTGGGTGAAGGTTAGAAAATGCAGAGAGAGCAGTGCAGGAGAGCAACAAAGCTGTTATACGTGCTGCCAGGCAAAGGTTTTGTACACTCAGAGTGAGACTTATTGGTATTTACAAAGCATGCCCCAGAGATACTGTAGAGGAAAACTTTCAAACTTGAATATGCCTAGGAAAGAAAAAGAAGAATGACTCAATAGGCAAAGCTTTACGCTTGATATGTCTGATCCTAGTTCTGTTTTCAGTCTCCTACTTCATCAGATCAAATATAAGCATTAGATTCTGAGATAGGCATATTTAGATAACAAAAGATATTTAATCTGCATGTGAAACTTGCACTATTCACATTTCTCTTACTGGATGTACCTAAAGTTGAGTAAATCCCAGAACAAATTCCACATGTCTTTACCTCAGCAGATTTTCAAAACTGTTGTCAGGTTTCCCTTCATGACCTTCATTATTCACTAATAATAATCATGGCCACACTTTGTCTCCTTCCTCTGCTTTCACTCACTCCAAAACAAATACACAGGACGTGCCACTTCCATTGTCTCCCTGGAGCTCAGAAGTCCAATTTCATGTCCCTTCTCTTCCTGAATGAATGTTCTTCCAGCTCTGAGCTCAATGCCTTAACTATCTATCTTTTTGTTACACTAATGAGAAACATGTTTTATGCAGGAGATTCTAGGAGTGAAAACATCTGCTTTAAAAAGGAGGTGGAGAGAAGATGTGAGTTTCTGGATATGAGACAGATGTACTTGGGATTAGTCTTTTACTTTGCGTACTGAATCTTTTCCACACACTACTCACAAGCATCACATAGACCTCAGTATGTATATCATTCCGTTTCATCACATTCACCCTTAGGGCCTTCAAGCCTTATGCCTCCTGTGTATTTTTCCTCTGCTGTACCCACCAAAAAATGTTGGTTTACAATAAAAAAACTTAAAAATTGAAGGTTTTTCAACATTGTTGAGGGGATTGTTTAGATTTGGGTTTGTTTTGTTTACCCAATAGGTCTATTGCTGAGATCTATATGAATACATCTATTTCTATTTAACTTTACTATATGAATGACTATTTTAGTATTCTTTTATCACCTACTGAAATTGCTCTGTCCATCACCATGAGTGTTTGTGATCTCACTTGATAATGATTGTTTTGGTGAATTTCTGGAATCTTCAAAGCAAGTTACATCCTGAAATGACTGTGATAAAGGAACACTTCATGCCAGATTTTGCCATGCTGATAGACTGACACACTGGTAGTCTTTTCTTAAAGCAAATGCTCTGCATATATACATTATATTTATGACATTGTGTTTCAATATATGGCACTATTATGCATTAAATCTACACCTACCTCTGCATGGCATTTAATTTTCCACAGTATTAAGAAGATTTGATGTTGCACCTGAAGAAGTTCCTGTGTGACCTACTCTAGGTGGTTCTGTTCTGGCAGGGGAGTTGAACTAGATGATCTTTCGAGATCCCTTCCAATCCTTAACATTATGCAATTCTGTAATTTCTGTTTCATTTTTTCACTTTTTTTTTTTTAAATCTCAGAATATTGTTCAGTGTGTCACCTGTCAGTTCACACATAACAATGTACTTTCTGAACCTGTAAAATTATTAGCTAAGTCTCTGAAGTTTTTAAAATAATTACAGGCACTGTCTCTTTTGTCTGCTTTGTATTAACTATATTTTGCTTTTAATTTGACACTTTTCAGTATTAGAACATATCAGGTTGCAATGAACATTCTAGTTTTTACTCGGCAGTTATTTTATGCAGCTTTTTCCATCATAAAAGTTTTAAGCATCCAAAGAGATGCAGTAATTATCTAAAGACGATACTCTTTAGTAAAGGACTTTATAGAATATGGAACTTTTCTAAATCCAGAGGGCAGGTGTTTTCCATCCCCAGAACAGACTTATAACTCTGTTACACTTCTGGTAAGATGCCTATATCCAGTGTCAGTTTTGGAAATTCTGTTTAGCATATGTCAGAATTTACACATAATGAGATGAGATTCAGTGATAACTATCAGAGTATTCTGGCATGAAATGATCATATAGCCAGGGGAATATAAGCCACACTGACTTCAGATAAGCAATTGGTCTTGATGCTAAGCAGATTATAAAAATTTTGGAATACATTTATCTCAGTTAAAGAACTTAATTCTGATTGTGTACAATTTTTTATTGTAATTTCTTCCAGTCCTTACAACTCTCATTTAGTATTTGGAAATACTTGGCATTGTGTCATTCAAGAATTCTGAAGTGCTATATTTGTTCCATGATATCTCACAAAGAGAAACAGGGCAGCTTCTCAACTGAGAATAAGTTCCCACAAAAAATTACACCAATAACTGCTTCTTCTAATGCATTCGAGCTTGCTATGACTGCAATCCAAATTCTTAAATGAATGGCCTTTGTAGAGAAAGGCATAAAGCATTCTGTGTAAGAAACAGTGCACGGCCAGCAGCAAGCTGGATTAGCTGTGATGGGAGCTATGATGGGAGCATCCAACCAAAAAGGGAGATGTACATGCTAGTGTACATGCCACCAGTTCACAGAAACAGCATCACTCCAGATTGTGAAGAACTGCACTAATAAAATTTTTTCCTGTAGAGGCTCATTTTACAAAGATTACTTAAAATTAAGAGAAGCTGGTAAAGAATATCTGCCAGCCTTTTCAGTTCTGCATGATATTTATTAACAGAAACTTGTTTATTGTTTTGGGTAAACCATATTTCTCTTGTGTTGTCTCAAAGGAAAATGGATGATTTTATAATTCCTTTACAAACTCTTGGATTTTTTAACTTTTCCCTGCTTCATTGTGTTCAAATAAATAAACTCTAAGTCATACTATCTAGAGCCATCTGTGATTCTGGGAGGCAATTAATGAAAACTTCAACATAGGCTTGGGAGGTTCTTCAGTGAGCTTAGTCTTCAAAATGTCCAGCCTGTCATCCAAGTTTCTGGACCAAGATGATATGAACTTTCCCATTCCAAAAAAGATAAGATTTTGTCAAAGCTGATGGTTTGAAAAAATTGATCCACTTGAGCTATCACAAATGGATATTGTTCAGTAATAATATTTGCAGTGAGTGAAAAAAGACTTCTCTTTCCACTCATCTTTTCTTCATTCTTTTTTCTTTGAACTAAGAATTTGGGAATAGAACATTAATTAATAGCAAAAAGAAAGATTGTCTTTCCTTAATCTCTTATCAAAATAGGCTACGTTGGAAAAACGGGGTCAAGGGGGAGGTCCTCTTAGAAAAACATTTTTTACTGAAAAATATCATAATTTAAATATGTTAACCAGTTTTGAAAGGGATTCATTTTTAATTGAACACAAATTCTACCAATGGAGACCAGGAGATGTGGAGACTGCTAAAAAGTAGGGAAAATATCATAAAAATAGTAGCTGTTATCACAGTGTCAAGATGCATTACAACTCAAAGTTTGGTTTTAATGGCAACACAGAAAGTAAATAAAATATAATTATCTGGGGCAATCTGTGGAGATGTAAACAAAGTTGAATAAATCGTAACAGAGGAATAACATATTAGCAACATTATTCAAATTCCAGAGGAGTGAACTCTCTTTAATATTTATATCTACTGAACAGAAACAGCAAAATCTCTAATTCCAAGTAATTAATTGGTGAAAACCTTTACAATAGTTCCTAATTTGGAACAATTATGGCTAGCATATCAATCATGAAAGCAGGTTTAAATATGCATAGGCAGGAGGTGTTTCAGAGTTTCCATTGTTGTTAATTGAAGGGAAAACCATCAAACATATTTTAAAGGTTTTCATTATATAACTGTGAAAATCCTAGGAATAAGCAACCATCTATATTGTTTGTATTAATTAACAAATATAAAATACAGATTGCATTAAGAAATGTGTGTTGTTAATTTTTAACATCAACAAGACAAGAAAACCTTAGAACACTTTATCTTCTTTAAAGTTGCAATAGTATGTGGTTACAATTAGTTCAGGAGTCATAAGGTTTAAAAGCTGAACATAAAACTTGCATGCTGAGCTCTAAAAACAGTTATGAGTGTCCTTATGCCCAACTTTAGTTTAAAATAGTGATATTCATTTTCAGCTATGACAGATTTTAAAAGAAAAGACATTATTGATGATGATTTGCAGACCTCTGCTTCCTGTGTTTAGCAAAAGAAACAAATTATTTTGGAAGCATGGAATGATATTTCTGATTATCAACTAATAGACAAGCTTTGCTTTAAGTTTTCAGGTGTTTTAAAGAGACTACCATTTGCTGTGCATGTTTGGTAAATGTTTTGCAATAGTTCTTGTGATTATTCTACATGTATTATAAGTAATGTCACCACTGTTTCTTGCACTCCTAAACAGCTGTCATGATAATATCAGTTCAAATACTTTTTGACTGACTTGTATTCTGCCTGCCTGGACAGGGAGCATAGCAGAGCAAAAATAAGTGTTTTCATTTGTCTTGCATCAGCCTGATGACTACACTGTAAAGCATGACAAAACATGTAGAGGCTCAGGTTTTCTTTATTAACTTTTATTACGGGCAAGAATTCAAAGTACTGCTTTTAGGTGCCATGTAGATATTAAAAAAATACAAATTAACATGTTAAAATGCTGATTTTAAACAACTGTGACATTCAATACAAATTTCTTAGCCATATGGATTATATGGATTTTTTTTTTTCCTGAAGAGAAGCCTAGGTTTTACAAATATTTAAAAACATGGACAAAACTCAAATTTGTTGCCTTACTTTTTAAGCTACTAAATAGTAAAAACACAACTTTGTTAGTGTGTATTTCAAAAAAAGTGGAATGTGCTCTGTAGATTTAATAATCAGAAAATAGAATACATTTTTTTAAGAAGAAAATAATGTGTATACATAGTTTGTCAAATGAATGTAATTGTCACTTGTTCCTCTACTGCATATTACTCCTTTCAGAATTTAAATAATCCTTCTGCAGAATTATTTGGACCATGGTAGCATTCTCCATACAAAATGTTAAATCAAGAGCAAATCATTAGATTAACATTAATGTAAAAATCATGCAAAAAGAAATAAATACTGCAGCCCAATCGTTTACTTTTTACACATTCCTGGTTTATTTTCTTACTATAACTGTTAATTATTTCTCTTAGTTTGCTAAAAAGAAAAAAAAACCCAACTTTTAAAACTTTTATTATTATGCCACAGACTGCAAATTAGTATCTCTGAATAATAACAACAAAAATTGCAGAATGTTGCGAATCTTGATATTTAAGTCCCATTCCTGAACTTTCATTTAGTTTATGTCCATTTCATTTGGTTTGTGAAATACCCTAGAGCAGGTATGAAATTCAACATGAGGATTATATAGCTTTAGGAAATACCAGATGATTAAAACTATATTTCTCTTTCCTGCATTTCTACAGATAAAGTGGATTGTGTGTAAACAATGACTACCCTCAAGTTATGATTGCAACATAAGGACCCAATGTAAAGCAAAACTCAGCACATCGTGTATATAGTTATATTTTTCCCTTAAGAAAAATATATTCTCATTCTTTAAATTTCTCGATCATGAATTTTAAAGGGTAATGGCAAACTGATATCCATTCTGAAAAGTATAACTATTTTCCAAATATGTGGTCTTTCATATGACAAAACAAGCCAGGAAGAAGAGAAAGACAATGAGGAAATAATTTGGAAACTTTCAAGATATGACAAGGAATTTAGAGTCTTGGTCCTGCTAAAGGTAAACATTTGTGTTCTGCTCTCTGGAAATACTAGCCTTAACTGTGTTCTTCTGTCTCCACTTATTTATGTAGAATAGAATTTTTAAAACACCTTAGATGAGCATCAGGTAGATTATGTCATTAAATGTGTCAAGATTAAAACATTTTTTTCGTAATAACAAACTCAAACAAACAAGCAAAAAAATAGAGAACCCTAATCAACAAGTTTGACATTTTTAATGAAGGCCTAGTACTTATATATTCAGGGTTGAAAACAGACCAGCAGAAGAGGTGATGATGTGAGGATGCAGCTATGATGATCTACAAATAAAGCTAATCCTCAGACATGCAAGTAGCCCAGTGAAGTGGCAGGTGATGCTGTTGCATTGTTATGGAAATCAAATCACCGGAGTCTTCTCCTAGTGTGGTAATAGGCTTTTAATTCAGCACTTAGACTACAGCTGGATACTCTGCTCAGTTTTGAGTCTTCAGAATAGGAAAGACGTTGTCAAACTGGAAGGAGTTCAGAGGAAAGCACCAAGATTGTGGGGGCAGGAGCTGGAGAATCGCGTTTGGTCAGCCAGGATAGAGACAGCTTCAGGAGACCTAACAGCAGCACCCAGTAAATAAGATGAGTAATACATAAGTTGTATCCATGCTCATCATAAATGAGAATGGACACTAGCATAAACATGAGAGGTTCAGGCTAGCTAAACAGAAAAGCTTGTTTCTCATGAGGAGTGTGAAGCCATGGCACAAATTGACATGAGGTAGTATAGTCTCCTCTTCAATGTTTTCAAGACATGACTGGATACCAACTAGTCCAGCCCCATAGCAGACCTTGCTGTGAACAAGAGATGAAACTAAAGTCCTCCTGAGATATCTTCCAGGCTGAATAATACTTACAAGCCTACTGAGCACGTAGGTGCCTTCTGACTGTATAGAGTTTTTTGAGGTGTAGGAAAAAAGTACTGTAAATTAAATAAGTCAGGACCAATAATAACTGCAATTCATGCAATAAAATTCAAACAAAATATACAGGGATTTCCCTCCTTTCTTGATTAAACCCACAGCCTCAGAAATACATTTGTCTTAACAGATTTCAAAGCAGAGCACGTTTCCATCTTCAAAAGGAAGAGATGGCCTTGAAAGGAGTATGCAATAGACCTAGATATGCCCCTTACTCTATTCGAATGAATAGCTCCCTGGAGCTATTCCTTTGCATAAGCATTTCCTGATCTCATTAGCCATTATCTCTATGGAACTAATTGAACAAGAGGACTTATGGCCTTGTTCAAAGCTAATTTTTTTTTTTTTACAGAATGATATGGTATCGGTATCAAGAGTAATATAATGCCAATTGATTGATCTCTGCTACGGAGGAAAGAATTATGTGAGAATTCAGGAGAAAAAAAAAAAGAAGTTATAGTAGTCTTATTAAGTAAAGCATGAAATGGATCCTGAGGAAGCACAGATGAATTTATGTTTCTACTATATGAAAGCAAAAGCTTTTACAAAGCTTACATTGTGAATAACAGGTGCTATTTGGAAGAGGGAACAGGAGGTGAAGTTTGATACAAGAATTCTAATTGCCCATAATAGGGTTCAAATACATATATTTTAAGTCTCCCTCCTTATCATGAATGGAATAAGTCTGATACCTCTTTAAACATGTTACTCAGAAAATAAAACACTTTTTCATATCACAGAATCATAAAACCCTAGAATATCCTGTCAGAAGTGATTCCGCACAGAGCAAGCTAAAGGTTAAACCATATACCTAAGAATGTTCTCCAAACACTTCTTGAATAGTTAGAGATGCGAGGCTGTGGACCACTTCACTGTAGAGCTTCTTCCAGGGCTAGACCACCTTCCCAAGTGAATAACTTTTGCTGATATCCAATCTGGACTTCCACTGACAACAGCTTTAAAACCACCACCTTGCATCTTCCCATGGAACATCAGAAAGAAAGGATCAGGACTGGGTCAGGACCTCCCTCTTTGGTCATTTTCATGACTTGTACACAGCAAGGAGGTGACCCATCAGTCTCCTCTAAACTGAACAAACCTTCTCTCCTAAGCCACTCCTCATAAGTCACGCCTTCCAGTCCTTTCACTATCTTCCATGCCCTCTTTTGGACACATCCTGATATTTTAAAATGTTTATGTTGTGGAGCTCCAAACTGCACACTGTACTTGAATACCAATGCTGAGTATAGTGAAACAATCTCTTAATTCCATTGTTTAGCTACACAGTGCTTAATGCCCCCTAGAATACATTTGGCCCCTTACAACACCAGGGCACCTTGTTGACCTATATTGATCTTATAATCAGCCAAAACCCCCAGGTCTTTCTTCAGGGCTGCACTCCAGTCTCTTTTCCATCACTATATATGCACATTCAGGATTACACCATCCTAGTTGCAGAATATAGCGTTTGTCCTTGATTTGTACTACTGAAGGTATAGATATGCTCACATATAACCTTTAAAAACATATTAACCCTTTGTAGAGGCGTGAAACACAGATATTTTTATTTCTTCCACTAAATAGCTTCCTCTTTTTTTTTTTTTTTTTATATTCCAGATCTTACTCAGCATCTTTTTCCACACTTATGAAACTGACTATGCTCATGTGCCATTTTCTAAACATAGTTTTCAGTAGCAGTCACAAGACAAAAACTCCACTCTGATTAGTAAGGAACACAGATAGGAAATAATACCAAAAATATTGCATTCAAATTATGCAAAATAATAATGTGTACTGACAAGCATTTTCTTTTTCTCATTCTACTGCAAACAGAGGAATGTAAGAGAGCCATTACAGTTTTTGCACAGAGGGATCAAAGAGTCTTGTTCTATTTATTCAAAGAAGCCAAAAAATACAAGAGGATGTGATGCTTGCATAAAAAACTGCAGATAGGCTAGCAGAAGTGGTACAAATATTTCTATTTATTCTTTCTGATGATGAAAAAGAAAGATGCATTTGACTTAGTGCAGCTGTCTTTTTTCCCTCTCCTTTCTTAATCCTGTCAATAATTACCAGAAGAGTAATTTCTGCAATCTAAAGAGCTTTGTAGCAATACATTCCAAAATCTTACTGCCTATAAATTATTTACACATCATAATTTCAATCACTCCTTGGTAACTGACAGGAATTGAGAAAAACTGGAATCTTCCAAGTACAACAGCAGACACCATTCTGGATAAGATCTGTGGTTTTATGTTTTCCATCAGCTTGTTATGTCACTGGGCAATTTCAGAAAAATTCTGTAATAGACGATTAGAGGCTAAGTACCAACAGAAATGTGTCCTTGTTAATTCCAGTTCAATTTTGACTCCTGAAGAATTAGATTTCTGCTCCTTTCAAAAGCATTTATTACTGATATAATTATTTTTCTTGTATTTTATGTACATTTCTCAACTCCTTTGAATCCCAGTGTCTTGTGCTGTTAATATCCTGTGACAACGCGCTCAACAATCATATCTTAGGCAAGGAAATTAATTTATTTTAAATGTTTCCATTTTGCTGTATATTTCTTCATTTCTGAACTGCAGTGTGTGACATTTTCCATTTTTTTTAACAATGTATTACTTCACATATTTGTCTCTCTTGTTTGTCTTAATACTATTTTTTAAAGGAAGCATCTCCAAACATCTTGTTCTTTGGACCTCATGTCTCCCTTGCTCTAAACTTTCTGAAATAAAGACTAAATACTACAAGAGGAAAAATTTTTTAATACACAGTTGAAAGTCTGGTTTAGTGCATTTTCTTTTTTTCTATGGAAATCTGCATGTTGTGTCTGATTACTAAAAAAATCTTTCCAAATATGTTTTGTTTATAATTCTTTACATGTACAACTAGAGCAATAATAAATGCACAGGTTTTCAGAGTGTTGCATTGCTGTGTTAGAAAAAATGGATGCTATGTTTTCTGGACATTTCTTTGCTTCACTAGTTGCTTTAAGGAATGAAGCTTTCATTTAATTTTCATTTACGATCCCATTAAAAAAAACAGTAGCAAGGTTGGTCAGAAAAATTATAATGAGATATTCTTTAACCACACAATGTTTTTGAAAAATTTAAATATTTCACAGTAACAGTTCTTATCAGGCAAAGTAACAGGAGAATTCAGGTTTTATTTCCTGTCTTGTTCCTCCACAGCCCACCAATCTCATTGTTTTTCTTATGATATGAAGACTGGATTTCCAGGGTTTCCAGATCTTGGACTTTGTCACAGAGAATTTAAAAAAAGAGAGACCTATTGTAAAACGAGAATGATAGGGAAAAAATATATTAAAAAATTAGTATTCTACAGGAAAGATGTTTCTTTTTGTTCATGGTAGTAGAACTCAGAGTATCTGCTCAGACAGAGAGATGGTTTCTGCCCAATAAATTGTAGAAAGTGTCCTGGAATAGTTCATCTTTGAAAAAAAGCATGACCTCCTGTAATATTGCCACAGTCAAATAGACCTTTAGCGAACTTCTGAGCAAATAATCATTGTGTGAATTGAAACTGCCTAAAGTCAGTTTTAACTGAAGCACACAATTTCTCTAGGATTTCAAACAAGGTTAGAAGAATCAGTTCAGAATACAAATACTGCAACTGACACATATCAGCCAGTTTCTTTTTTTTTTTTCTGTTTTTTTTTTTTCTTTTTAATTTTCTCTCCTCCTTCTCTCTCTTTATTCTTGTCCTTATTTTTAGTATACATATTTAGGTTGCATTCTGGCAGGTTTCTAAGAAAAGAAGAAATTCTAGGGGGGATGAATGTATTCGTCAATTAACCGCAATAGGAATATTACATGGTGCCTCTTCTTAAATTCAAAGGCAAGAAAGTTGTTATCTGTGAAGAAAAAAAGTAAAAATATGCTGAGCATGCCATTCTGTGTTAATTATCTTGGTTACATCCACAACCTTGCACATTTGTATGATCATCTTGTCATTCTCTAGTACCTGAACTCCTGATATTGAACAGCAGGTGTATACGGAAAGTATAAAAGAAAGTTAAATCAAAGGTAGGATTGAAGGTCCTGTAGTGACGGCACTAGGAAGCAGGAGATCTAAAGTCAGTTCTTGATTTGGCTGTATGTGCACTAAGGAGCAAGTCACATTTCCTTTTACTAACTCTCCTCTCTATCCATAACACATGGAAGATATTTTATTCAACTAATTTTTTTTGGTCAATTTGTCATTTAGTCTATGACCTTTTAGGAGGGGAAAGATGTGTCTTACTGGAAGCATATCTGGAACCGAGCACAATGCAACTTGTCAGCTGAGAAGTCTCAGATCTAAAGAACACTGAAAAGCAGTAAGAGGAAAAGCAAAATAGAGATGTTCTTACTTCAACTAGCAAGTACAGATAGAATATTAAAGGATGTGAATGGGCAACTGAAGGGAGAATTGCAATCAACACAACAGTAACTATTTTTCCATCATTCAGAGACTTTAAAATAGGGAAAGTGAATGAATGACCCTACGGCTATTATATATTTCTGATTTTATTTCCTAAGCCTGAAACTCGATCATTAATGAAATATGTTTTGGCTGTATTTAAATGATCTACTTCACGTTTCCAGGTTTCTTGATTTCCCTTTCCTATATGTGAGTCTGTATATATATATTTATGCATACATATATATATAAATTTATACAATATATACATTGTATATTAATGCTGAAGCACGTTTTAGAACCTTCTGTCTAGAAGAGACTTTTCCTTTTAATTTCTTAATGAGGATTCATTAGATGTGATGGGATTAAAGTGGTTGATTTGAACAGACTGTCTGCAGATGCTGAATGTGTTGGAAGTGTCAGCAAATCCACAAAAGCTTTTGAGCTTTAGTTTTGAGGTCTGTTAAATAATTTCAGTGAGACAAAGATTTAGCTGAACTTGTTATGAAAGAAACCCATGGTGCATTAGAAATAGCCTGAAAAATGCCAAATGCTGACTTCCTTTCTAGCTGATAAAAGTTAAGACAGACAAAATTATTCAAGTCTTTCTTAGAAAAGGAGAAAATAGGGCGAAATGATAGAGCTGTATGTCAAATTATCATTCAATAGGCAACTTGATGAGGGCAGATTTAGGGATAGTTTAGGGTTAATGATGTTTAATTTTTATATGATTACAGCTGCCTCTAAGATTTTCAGGATACTTAAAAGGAAACTTCAATGTAAAAATAAAGAGCTGTTATAAAAATATTCTGTAAGACAGGAAAAAATTTAATTTCACATTGAATTTGTTGGCACAGAATTTGCAAACTTTCAGATGAAAAGCTCAGCTAAGCTTAGATTAATTTTTATTTTTTTTTTTTACAATTTAACATTTGGAAGTATTAAGGGAATGACCCTATTAATAAAATTAGTGTTTGTTTGGCAGCAATTCTCTGATTGCATTTTAATTTGTTTTCTCTTTCTACCTCTTTTTTCTGATTCTAGGAAGCTCAGGACTATGTCTGAGGCAAACCTGAGACAGAACACAGAGAAACCTCAACTTTTTCTAATCTGAAGTCAGCAGCAGTTTTGAGACAGTTTATAGCTTTCGGTTGTGAACTCTGATTTTGGTCAGTAACTTCACAAGTGCAGCTGATAGTACTCTCATCTTGCAAACAGTGGTCTATAAGCTTAATGTGGCACAAGTATTCATTTTTATCAGTCTTTTCAGGTCTGTGAGAATAAATATATGAATAGCACTTGCAGAAGGAAAATTTATGAACCATAAAGCACCGAAAGTTAACTAAAATTCATGTCTGAAAAAAAAAAAGATTCCTATAGTGCCACATTCTGTTAAAGCCCTATTAGGTTTAAGCAGGTTTTACAGTTTCTCTGCTCTCGATATCCTGGACAAGGTATCCTAAGTAGTGAATTACTGACAGAAAATGTCCTCAAATGTCATCCTGCCTAGTGGTGTGTTTTGCTTTGTTTTTTTTTTTAAATCCTTCTCGATTTGGTCTGTATTTTTTGAGCAAATCTTGTGAAATCCCAATGTAGATGTGTTTTGGAAGCACAATCCACAATACTGAGATGTGAATAATACATTGTGCTCTGCACAGTCAGGACCATAAAAACATGCTTTGAACAAGTAAATAATTCAGATTAAACCAAAACAAAACATTCCATTTTTATAACACTTTTTCTAGATATAGAAATTTAAGAAAAACATGAAACAGGCAACATTTCTGAAAATCTGACACATTTTTACCTTCTTAAGTTTTAATCCTTTCTTTTCCCTGATTTAAACAGTCGTGCAGACATAGATACATATTTGTAGCTTTGTTGTTGTTGCCAAGTCATTGATTTTCACCGGTATTTTTTCTTCAACTCTAAAATTCAAGTGTTATTTTTACCAGAATGAATAATTTTCCATAGCCAACTTGAAATTCTCCTTCTGCTTTTCTTCCCACATGCCTTAGTGTGTTTTCGTACTCTATGATAAGCCTTTAGTAGAAATACTCTATGATCAGTATAATAAAGAAACTAGAACTGTATTTACCCCCATGGTACTTTGATCTTTCCAATACATTTTTCAAAAGTGTCTATTTTTACTTTTTAAATAGAATGAGGGCTAGACTTTCAAATGAATCAGGTTTTTTCATCCTCATAAAACAAGAGTTATGGCACCCACCTCACCTCATGTGTTATTCTGGACTCTCCTATTGCAGTACCAGGTCCCAGACTGTATCCATTTCCTTGTCCCTCCACTCTCGTGAATTCTCTCTACAGAACTCTGACCCAAAAAGAACATTGGACATTAATTAACTCCAACAAGATAGAGGCATATAAAGATTCCACAGAAGAGCTAATTTCTTATCAAAACAGTGTAAGAAACCTACAAAATCAACACAGTTGATGGTGTAGAGGTTTTAATAAATGACGTAAATAGCCTCATCCTTTTCTGCAAGCTGAAAGCACCTGATATAGCTTTATGCAGGTGTTACCCAGAAATCTCCAAGAGACAACTCGGTGTTTGTCACTGAAAACTAGAGACTTTTAAATAGTGGACTCTGACAAGGTTACAATTTGAGATCCTGCTGTCACACAACTAGGTTTGCGTTGTACTCTCAAAGGTTTTTAGGTTTTTTTCATTGAATGTTGATCATCTTTTCCTTTCCCACACAAAAAGCAGTGAGTTGAAAAAGGATGATAGAAAACTCAGAGTTTGACAGTTTAAGAGAAGCCTTGGAAGAAAGTGAAAAGTGATAGGATAATTTAATAGTTCTTTTTCTTTAAAAGACTATGTAGAAAATGTCTGCTACTTTATTTATATTTTAAACACTGAATGAGCTTTTTTCTGTCCTGGAAGGAGCTGAGAACTTTCAAGGTTGAAATATTGCAAGGAGAAAAAGAATGCAGCTAATACTAAACCTCAAAACTTCAACATATATCAAGGTTACTTTATCTGGAAGTTAAGACAAAGATCCACAAAATTATATTGTGTTGATCAAATATGTCAATCCTGAAATGAAGCAGAAGATAACTTCTCTACATTTTCTGATGAAGAGTTCACAGAAAGCCTTTGTAGACTTCTTCAATGTCATCTAAAGAGGAAAAAAATAAATAACATTGTAAATTATTAAAATTTCTGGCACCTAAATGACCTTAACAGACAGTGACCACAAGTACAACTTAATTTTTAAAAAAATACATTGGAATTAGATATAGTATTTTTCCCTATATCTGAAATCACTACAGACATCAGATATTTGGCCATTGTGCAGAAGAGTATTGTGCAAAGGGAGGGGGAGTATACACAACTGCAGACAAGTGAGGAGGGAAGAACACTGTCCTATGATCCAAGCACAGCCTGTAACATGGGAGACGTGTAGCCAGCCTGATTCAGAACAGAGGAGGCCTCAAAAACGGGTTTTCCACATCCTAATTTAACAGCTCAAGCATCTAAGTGCCTATAAAGACAAAGGAAGCTTGTCTTTTTAAAATGGCCTGTAACCTTTCCATGTTCTAAGTCTCCAAGTCTAAAAATATTCCAAAAAGGATGTGGTGGTTGGGTTTGAGACTGGGGGTAAGTTTGTTTGGGTTCTTTCATTTCATTTTTTGAACGTCAAGCAAAGCCAATTTACTGCCAAGAATGTAAGTGAATGGACTCTTGAAAGCCCCGCACATTCACTGGAAAAACAAAGTCATACAAGCTTAGGGAAAAAAAATAAATAAGCTTATCTCTTTAGCCTCATTCCTAAGGTGATCACTATGGGTAGAAACTACAGATACAGACAAGTTATCTCAGCTACTGACATCTCTCTGTAAACAATAGGGCAGTAGCACTAATTTAGGTAGCACTGCTCCCCTTAGACACAACTATTTTGTGCTGGGTTTAAAATGGAGCACTTTTCCTGGCTGTGGCAGAGCCTCAGGGAACAGCAGAGAGCTATAGAAAGCAGGAATGGGCTGAGAAGTGGAATAGGACAGAGTCAGAGCTGAGTGTGCCATAGTCATTGTTAAATAAACAAAATCCAAATAGCTTGCTCAACTTTCACCCTAGCAATCAATATAAGTCACTATGAAAACAGAAGGACAAGGAGGTACAGCTGGAGAGAGGAAAGCAGGAAAGAAGGAAGGAAAAGAGAAAGTATTTTCTTATTCTGTTTCTTGGGACCTTTGAGGAGTCTTCTCAGCAGCTGACACTGCAAGGACATGACATTTACTACAGTAGATCAAGGATCAATCCTTTATCCTATGTGAGAAAGGCACCAATTCTAAATGCTTTGTAGAAAGGGAGCAAAGGATTAGATTATATCTCCAAAGATCTCATTTTATCTCAGCATATCTCTGTGGCAATGCTATTTTTATCACATAAAGCCAACATCCACCCAAAACAATAAAGGGGTTAAAAGCTAAGATGGTAACATAAATTGGATTTTTATGCATTTCCTCTCGTGAATGCCAAGATTATAACATGCATTTGAGTCACATAATCAGGCTTTTCTTTTTTTTTTTTTTTTTTTTTAAATGTTGATAATTTCAAGTAAGCATACAACACCATCAATTGTGCCCAGAAAATCCTACGGTTACATGTGCAATATGACTGCAAATAACATGGAATTTACAGAATACCTCAGACATACTGTAAAACGAACATCTGTCTCTCTTTGTAATCCAATATTGTGAACAAGTAAAATGGGCAACAAACTCCATGTTTCATCATTCTTTTCAGTCTCACTATAATTCTCTGACATCCCATGGAGAGTTTTCCATGATGTCTTGGACACGGGATCAGGACTAGTATGTTATAATTTTATTCAGGAGATATGCAAAAACTCTGTGAATGTGAACTCTGTCTAAAGCTCCATTGTCTTCTTTTAGTATCTAATTTTATCAGGAAATATTCTTATGTCTTTTAGAGTAGAAAAGCATGGTTTCAGACAGGCAAAGCCAAAGAACTGGTCTGAAAAGCTGCCCATTCTGCAAAGGGGAGAGGATGCAAAACCTGTTGAACAATTTGACAGCTAGAGGAATCTTGCTATAACTCTTTTTCTGTTAGGTTCTTAACTATTAAATTTTCCAAGGAAAGAATGTCCATTGACATTAGCACAATGCCTGATATCTTTAGAACAAAGGCGCTATGTCAGCATAAAATATCATTAACAGCATTTTATATTCTTTAGCTTCAGTGATGAAGCTGTTCCTTTCAGAGCAGAGGGTCCTTTATACAATTATCACCTGGGAGATATTAATCAAAGATGTCCTTTGGATATACACCAAATGTTCAGAACAGCCATGCCTGTATTCATAAGCATACACCCTTAAGGTGACACATTTCACGTTCCACTGGTGTTTGCAATAATGCCTGCAATAATGCTACAGTCACTGCAGGTGACATCATGGCCTTGACAAGAATTCTTAAGGAAAGAATGTTTCTATCCGATAATGATGTTCAGCTGCAGAAAACAATGCCATGATGAAGCTGCAGCACTATTTTCCAAGACTGTCCTAAGGCTTCCATGTAAAGTTGGGAAAGAGAGCAAACCTCCAGATTCTGAAGCCTTTAAATATCTACTTTTTAACTGCTCAGTTCAGCTTTATCCATGAGCTCCTTTATGGCCGTTATCAATCTAGGGGGAAAGCACAGTGGGAAAGGAAAGAAATCTTGATAAAAGATGTAGGTCAAGTGGACAGGGCAAGACTTTTTCTGTAGTGTCTAAGTGATGGGACAAGGGGTAATGTACAAAAGACTGAACACTAAAAGTTCCACTTAAGGAAAAATTTCTTTACTGTTCAGGTAAAGGAGCCCTGGCACAGGCTGCCCAGGGAGTCTCCTTCTCTGAGATTTTCAAATACTTTCTGGACACATTCCTTTGTGACCTGATCTAGGCAGACCTGCTTTAGCAGGGGAGTTGGACTACATGATCTTTAGGGATCCCTTCCAATCCCTACCATTCTGTGTGATTCTGTGAATTTTTCTCCAGACACATAATACTTTAAATATGGTTATCTCACAGGAAAATGTGAGGAGTTTTTTTTTTTTTTCCCTTTTTTTGTGCTATGGTTTAATTTTCTTAGGTAAATTAAAATGCAATTCTCTGAATTCTTTGGTCTATGACCCTTTTGTACCTGATTTGCTTTCAAACCAGAAGACCCAGAGACTCCTGGTTTGATACCTGGACTGATCCACATATCTGAATTAATCTTCTTTACATTCACACACCTACATGGGTATTTTATGTGTATCTAATTTAGTCTTGTTAATAGGACGAATCAAAGCATCTTTTTTTATTTGAAGTCTGTCTTTATTCACTTGGCATATAGAGATGTTAAAAACTCACACATTCTGTTAATGCTGAGGGTGCTAAAGAACATCTGACACTATGCTGCCAAGTAAAACAGGATTTCCCATCCCCTGGAAGATCCTGAAATTTCAAAACCTTGAGTAGGGTGCAGGGAGGTGACCTGCAGATTTCAGGAAGTTTTCATAAAAAATTAAACCTCCCAGAATAAATTCTTCAATTCCAGAATTTTATTTTTCTATATATTATATATACACACATGCATATGTATAAATATATATGCATAAGCATGTATGCAGATATGGAATCTAAAGAACTGTTGAGGAGAAACAGAAGACTGCTGTAACAATTGTTTCTTGCTACTTCTTTCCAGTTAATTTTTTTGCTTGGTTTTTATGCTGATCTTGAAAGCTGTCAAATCAAAACAAGATTAAAAAAACCCAAGTAAAAAAAAAAAGAAAAATCCTTCAAATCCCTAAATAAATTGAAGCAAAAAGGGCTACATTGTAAAGCAAGAAGATTTTTCTTTGTTTTATACCTGAGAAAACTAAATGAACCGAAATGTACTTTTAGTGCTTTAAGCTTTTCTAACAAAAGAAAGAACTCTGTAAAGAGTTGATTTACAGCATAAATCTTTCTGAAAGTGGCTTAAATTGCAGGTGAAACAATTTTCCAACAACTCATATTTTGAGGGCAAACTATAAGTGACCTCTGGAGTCTTAGTCAGCACCAAGCCATTTGCCACAGCAAGGACAAGCCAGCACCTGCAGTTCTCTGCTCCTGAAAAATGCCTCCAGAATTGTCAGTGCTCCCTTTGGCCACTTCTAAACTGACGTCCAGGTGCAGGCTGCAGTGTCTTCAAAACACAGAGATGCAAGATATGATCAACAACCACCTAACTTACATGCCTGAATTTTCCTTTCTATGAAAATCACATTATGGGGTGAGGGGATAAGAGGGCCACTACTGACATGGCAGTCCTGGAGTTTGTCATGTATTCTTTCTGTACTCCTAGAAAAAAAATCAGAAATTTAAAACTGGTGCCATAAGTATGGGCAGCCAATACACACACACACATGCAAAAATGGTTTGGTCCTGAATCATACGTCTTACCTTGGGTTCAAATGTTAATACTATATTGCAATACTATGTCTTTAACTTAGTATGATTCAAGCAAGAGGGGGAAAAAAAACCAAAGAAGCCCTATTTTACTGTGAGGGTGGTCAAACAGTAGAATAAGTTCACAGAGATGTTGTGAAGCCTTCGTCCTTGGGTATTTTCAAAACTCAAATGGAAGTATCTCTGTGCAGCCTTCACTTGAAGACTCTGATCTGAACAGGAGATTGGACTAGACAGTTTTCAGAGATGCCTTCCAGCCTATGAATTTGTGGTTCTGTGATTATCCTGCCTTCATCTACTGATCAGAATAAAAACTACACTTTTCAGCTCCTTAGAGATTCAAGGATATGTATGCAGAATAATTTTTGGATACATATCCATTAGCTGGAACAGATGCTACAGATACTCAGTACCTTGTAGGACTGAGGTCTATAATCAGAAATTCAAATATATTTTTGTAATAAAATAGGTGTGGTAGTTTAACCCTGGCTGACAACGACTAAACCACACAGTTACTCACTCTTCCCCATCTCTGCAGGATGGGGAGGAGAATTGAGAGAGATTACTAGAGCTTTGTCGGTTGAGAACATCTTTTTTTTATGCAGAAAGGCTCTGGGAACTGAGAAGATCAGACTGAGGTGGGATCTTATTAATATTTACAAATATCTAAATCGTGGGTGTCAGGAGGTTGGGACATCCTTTTTTCCAATTGTATCTAGCAACAGGAAAAGGAATAATGGGATGAAGCTGGAACACAACTAGTTCCATTTAAACAGAAGGAAAAACTATTTTACTGTTCAAGTGAGGGAGCCCTGGCACAGGCTGCCCAGGGAGGGTGCGGAGTCTCCTTCCTTGGAGGTCTTCAGGATCCACCTGGACGCGTTCCTGTGTGACCTGATCTAGGTGGAGCTGCTTCTGCAGGGAGATTGGACTAGATGATCTCTAAAGGTCCCTTCCAACCCCTACCATTCTATGATTTTATGATTAAATGAGATAAGGACAATTCAGTAGTACAACACAAAGAATCAGGAGCTATAATGATGGCCAAGGGATACAGAAAATGTGGTGTCACTGCTCACTGCCTGCAGCCTGATGCTCAGCCCAATGAGAAGCTCTGAGACCCTGAGATCCAGAGTGTGAACTCAGCACGGGACCAAATTGTCTGGCCATGCTCCCTTGTGGCATCTAGGGAAACTTAACCCTATCCCTACCAAACCCAGGACAATAGGATAATTTGAGAACATACCATAATTTTCTTTGGTCAAATGGGGAAAAAAAAGAAAATGTTCTAACACACTGTTGACTACAAGAGCTTTGGTATCCATGACTTTCTTCCAAATGAATGCAGGGGTCAAACGAAAGTTAGTTGAGTGACAAACTCAACCAAACTTATGTATCTCAGTTTAATAACTGGACCACTAACAAGTAACTCCACCTACCTGTTTCGGATTAACATAGTGGTTTTGGTGCTCCATTTATGTGTTTATTGAGTTTTTTGTGCTCTGATATTCTCATACTAATTAGGAGAGTGAGCAATTCTTCTCCCAAAGATCCTTCCTGAAGAATATTGCTTATTTTTCACCAAAAATTTAATAAAGCCAAACTAGAGCAAAGAGAATGTGCCAAATGTTCCTGAGGAAGAATGATACCAACATGTGAGAGTCTAGCTCATTTTTATAGCACACATTCCAAGTTTTCTCAAATGGACATGCAACTGTTAGAAAGACATCAGGCACACATCCAAGTACCTATAGATCTGTCACACATTCTGTCTTTGCAATTGTTTTCCTTATATCATTTTAAAGCAGCACTTGCTTTCACTAAATTTCAGATAATTCACCATAAGTTTTGTCTCTTGTATAATTCTCTTTTATTTGGAACAGTAAAGGGGTTGATATTCTTTCTGTTTCCCAGACAATTCCCTTAAAGCTGTGTTGAGCACCTGAAACTGATGTGGTAGTTTGACTCTGGCTAGATGCCAGGTGCCCATCACACCACTCGATCACCCACCTCCTTAGCAAGCCAGAGTGGGAGAGAAAATAAGAGGAGAGTCTCATGGGTTGAGNCCAGCCATGGTCCCTCCCAAGATCGTGCCCACCCACCACTATTGGTGAAGGTTGGGGAAGGAATGCTGGAGGGATAGCCCTGATGTTATGCGAGCAGAATTGATACCAACAGCAAGCACAGCACTGCAAGAGCTGCTGTGGAAAATCACTACCATCCCAGAGCCACTACAAATGAGAAGATGCAGAACAATTCTAGTAATAACTACATGGTTTGTCTCCCTAATAGGTATAATAGTGATCTTCAACTCCTTTCATACTGTTGATCATTGAACAAATAGTAAGACCTGTTACTCTCTACACCTATAATGCTGGACACCTTATTGCTACATGAAAGAAACATGAAGTAATATTGTATCCTTCAGAAAGCCACAGCTCTTTCCTGGAAGTGTAATAGAAATTCTTTGAAATTGAAGTCAGAGGAAAAGTGAGGAAAATTGTTCAAATCTAAGTTTCCTAGAACCTTGTAAACAGTGGGACAAAATCATTGGCAACAGCCACAGGTGCTGAAATCAGCAGTCTTTCAGAAAAAAACACGGTAAACAGTTCTGTAATTATTTAAGGGCTTTAGGTAAGTAGCAAGAGCAATCCCAGCTGAGACACAGAATTACAGCTTGTTCAGAAACTGAATTGAAACTGTTTTGATGTGTTGAGCCTGAAAAACACTTTTCCTCAGAGGTGACACTACAGTTCTTGAAGAAATGGAAGATTTTCTCTTTTTAGTGGGAAATGAAACAGAGAAAGGATAAGACTCCATTCCAGAAGCTTTTCCTTACTATGCTGACCCATTAATCAAAATCAAAAGATAGATAGTTGCATTACCCCTTTCCAACCCAGTAACAGGTATTTTCAACTTGCATGGTTTCAGAAGAAATAAGGACATCCAAGAGGTACTATTTTTACAGGTTAAAATTTGGAAGTTTGATATTATGAGTGTCTCACTGTGGTATAGATTTATTCTTGATAATTTGGTGTATAGTAACTTTGTAAGAAACACCCTTCACCTCAAAAAAAAAAAAAAAAAAAAGTGGTAGACAGTGTCCATAATCTCTCTGTACAATTACTGGAGAAAGATGGAGTCATACAGGGCATTTTGTCATTTTCTGAAACTCCTCACTCTTTATCTCCTATGTTGAGACCCTAAAGAGATGTCAGATCTACCGAAAAATCCACATTTGGAAAATCTATTTGAATTGATATCTCTCTACACGTGTATATACTCTGAGAAATTAAAGAACATCTAAAATAAGTAAACCAGTAAAGATGATACAGAGTGGAGTCTTGAAGGAAAGAAGACAATCTTCAGCAAGAGCAGGCCATTGGCAACAGCAAACTGATCTGTCACACCCATAACACCCTGCTCTTCCTATGAGAGAATAAATGGCAACAAAATATCATGGGTAATGATGGGCAAACTGATCTAGGCGGTAGTTCCACGGTACACAGGATATTTTCAAGGGTCTCTGTCATTCTGTAGGCTGCAACCTTGCCAAATGTACAGAAGTATAAAAAATAAAGTATTCACAATCATTTCATTCACAATCATTTCAAAGGGATAAGTAAATCCCTGTGATGGCTTTGTTTGACAATTGATACCTTGTATGGTTTTGCAAAAATCTGTTGGTACACATTGCCTCTTGTCTATGTATTATTTTACTCTAAGACTTCATCACCATATCTCCTACCTAAAGCCATAATCCTGTACTTATGTCTGCACAATTATTTAATATGGTAACAAATCATATTATTACAGTGAATTAACAACTCTAAGTGAGAAATAATCGGCAAGAGATGGGATTTTTCAAAGGAAGAAAACAGAGTATTTAATGATAAGAAGCAAAGGAGAAGATGCATGTAACAGAGTGTAAACAGAATTGTCAGCTTTCTTCCACAAGTGTTACTGATTTATTTTCCTTGTATAGTCATCTGGAATTTACTGGTTTGTCTTTTACTTAATCCCTCAAAAGGTTGAGACTCCTAATGATTTTCTACTTTTTCTTCTTTTTGACCGATCCACAAGTGAGGGCAGTTTGTTCTGATAGAAAGAATCAGTTCATGCAGAACTGTTTATTGGATGTTGTTTGTAAGGGATTCCTCTTTATTCTGAGAATATTTTCTACTCCTAAAAGTGCTAATAAACAGGAATGAAATATAAGTCTCCACTGAACCTAGTGGCAAAATTTATTGACTTCAGTGAATTCATACCTTTCTGTCTTCAGATTACAAGCTTTTATCCCTGCAGCAAGTCTGAGTAATCACCATGTGAACTTCAAACCTTAACTTTCCATATGTCAGTATCCAACCTGCTGATGTGAACAGAGAGGTGAGCAATGTCCCCTCAGTCCATTTTGGTTGGGTGACTTGGAGAGCCAGAGGCTGTCCATTAATCAGTAGTGATGGGATGATGAGTTAAGCATTCCTATTCATTTTGTGAAGGCCAGTACAGAGCTTTAGCATCATAAAATCTTATACAGATGTCCCTATACACATTCATTTGCTTCTCAGGTGATCCCATGGAAGACTCTGACACCATTACTGCCTCATATCTATAAAACCAGAGGGAGAAACAGATCATCGGTCTATGTAATACATGACAGAATTTGTCATCGGTTGACATAAAGTCTCAGAGCTGAAAACAACCTGTAGAGATCAATGTACTGAAGAGAATGGTCCTGTGATACGGACTTTCCCTAATCTGGCCTTTTTTATGTTGTTCCTTCAATTGTGCTGTGACTTTTGGGCCGATTGTGAGATATTTGTTGAGACAACTGGATTCTGCAAGTCCATTATTCTCATGGTTCTGTTTTGGTTTAGTCTTTATTTTATGAGAGTAAGACCTTACTAAAAAGAATATTTTAGAAAATTCCTTAAATCCAAATTGGTTTGTGCACTCAATGGATAAATAACATTAAAAACAAAACAATAACAAGAAGGTAAAATCTGTTTAAAAAGATGACAAGCTAAATCTAGGAGGGAGAGAGGAGGGGAACCAACTCATATTGTAACACCTGCTTCAGGCTAAGACAGTAAAATTCAATTCATTTTCATACAGCATCTTTCATACAAAGCCTCTCAAAACGCTTTATAGCAAAAGATAAAATGACAAGATAACTTGTTACAGAAGATGCTATTGCAACTCTCACATAGACAACGAAGGAAGCAAGTTGTGTGCAGAAACAGAATGGGATAGGGCAGAAAAAAAGAATGTAAATTCAAAGGAGGGGAAAAGTAATATCCTTCCAAAGTATAAGAGAAAGAAGAGATGAATAACAATCATATGAATGAGAATGAGGATAAGCATAATGATGGGGGTGGGGATGAGAATATTTCCTCCTTGTGTAAAAACTTACACCTACTATTTTTACGTAGTAATTAAATTTTGTAGCCCTGCAGAACAGGTAAATTCATTTTGCAGACAGAAAAACTAGGCATAGACAAATATGTTAAGAGAACTGTTCTAGAAACAGAGGCAGCTTCCTACTCAGAGCAGACGGAGGATGAGAACTCAGACTGTCAATGCTTACCAAGACACTAATACAAGAGTCAACTCTTGAACTTTAAACAATACAGCACTTTTGATTTTTTTTTTTTTCTGGAATGATGTACGTGGTATTTTTGAGCAGATCCACGACTTTTGAATTATTTACTGATATGACAATTGTTGGATTGTTCTGTCAGCTCTGAAGATCACGAAACCAGCCAGAGTCAGGGACAGGGATGTGATTCAGGAGTCATCCCCTGTGCTGAGCTCCAGGTGCCAGGCAGATGGCACCAATACACAGGAGAAAGGGATGAGAATTGAGGTTTGTGGTAGTTTGGCCCTGGCTAGATGCCAGGCACCCACCATGTCACTTGATCACCCACCTCCTCAGCAAGTCCGAGAAGGGGAGAAAATAAGATGAAAGTCTTGTGGGTTAAGATAAAAGCAGTTTAATAAAGAAATATCAAAGCGAAGCAGATAAAGCTGTTACTCTCTACTTCCCATCAGCAGCGATGTCCGGCCACCTCCCGAGAAGCAGGGCTTCAGTACGCATGACGGTTGCTTTTGGAAGGCCAAAAATGAATCTTGCCTCCACTTCTTTCTCCTCTTCCCCAGTTTGTATTACTGAGCTGATGTCATATGGTATGGAATATCTCCTTGGTCAGCCTGGGTTAGCTGTCCTAGCCATGGTCCCTCCCAAGATCGTGCCCACCCATAGCTATTGGTGAAGGTGGGGGAAGGAATGCTGAAGGGAAAGCCCTGATGTTATTCGAGCGGTAGTCATAATATTGATACCAACAACAAACACAGCACTGCAAGAGCTACTGTGGAAAATCACTACCATCCCAGAACCACTACAAGGTTGGTCTGGGAAAACCAACTCTCATCCAGTTTTGATAGTGTATGAAGATTGTCTGATGATGTGACAGGAGATGGAAGAAGGATTTATATACTTGGAATGAAAGCAAGGGAAAGTGATGCCAGTTTTAGAAGTCTATATTTTCAGACAAGGGAAAACAACAAAGAAGCAGTAGTAAGGAGCAAATTTGAGAGGTAGACTTTGAAAAAGAAGAGAAAATGCTGGAAACAAAGATTTTTTTTCCAATTGTTTACATGATAAATAATTTTTAACAGACAGTTAGACACATAGTGCCTGTACAAGCAGAAAAGAGATTAGCACTGTGCCTGTGTACTGTCTGCCTTTGGAGGACTGGAAGAGCACAGACTCTTCATTTTTAGTCAGTGTTCTTTCCCTGCTATTCAGCTTCCAGCTCTATTTTTTCCCCACTCATTCATATTTCTTTGTACGAAAAATCATGCATACATGGCTTGTCATCTAGTAATTAATTGGCATCATATAGATTCTTGCAAAAGTGTTAACTTCCACACATAGTTGTGCATTTTAGAGATTATGGATATTTCCATGTGATTGAGAAAAATGGCAGTACTGACAGTATATTCCCAGAACACTGTATGCATGGCAGGGTGCTCATATCACTTGCCAAGGATTCAGGCTTAGTGCCAGCATGCTGTATACTCTCCCAACTTACAGAACTAATATAAACCATCATCCCCATCCTGCAATTGGCAGCCCTGGGGCAGTCTGATGCACCCAGTTACAATTCAGCTGTTTGCCCATATGCCATCCATTATGTGACAGATCCATGACAGTAGGAATAAGACTGATGAGAACAGAGATGCATTGTCATCCGAATATTTTCTTTAAATATATTTATATACTAATACAACAACATAGATGGTAAAGCCTTCTTGCTTCTTTATTCACAATGTATTAAAATCACAAATAGATTTTATGGCATAGATTTATAATGTGACAAATTAGATTTTTTTATTTGATTTGGCTTTTGTCTATATTCATATTATTTTAATATTTTTAAAATTAATAATAGATACTGTAAAATGTCACATTTTCTTACACTATAACATTTTCAGATATCAGAATAGGCTACAGCTATGTAGAACATAAAAGTAATGTATTTTAGACGCTTCTATTTAAAGACACTATCTTACCTGTTAGAAATGTATCATTAACTATACAATTACATAATTATCCTTTAAAAGCAGTAAAAATATTTCAGTATTTCCAAATATTTTTCTACATGGTTCCATTTGTAAGAATACAATTATTTCATTTTAAATGTAGTATTCTTTCTTTAGAAGGCATATTTTGGATAGGCAGCAGTAATTTTCAGTCCGGTTCTCCATAAGAAAGTGGTAGAGTAGTGAGAATCCTCTTTTTTTTTTTCTTTTTAATCTACTCTCTTTATTTCATTTTTTAATTAACTCCAAGGTGACTTTAAATATCCTGTTTAAACTACCTTGCAGGTTAAAAATGAGGGTACATGATTTCATAATATTTGTATATTCAGTAGTAAGTTAATGTGATTTAATTGAAATATCCTCTAGAAATGCCCACTACACCACGTGGTTTATATTATTATTCTGTGGAAGCAGTAATAAAAGAAGGTATAGGTCAATGAGAATGCAAGTGACAGTATGTATCCCTCAACATAGTTTATCTGCAGGCCACTGACAGCAGGTATCATACAGCTAGTACTGCAACAAACCTGAGAATTATTGGCTATATGATGACTAACTCACTGACAGCAGGTATCATTCAAGTAGTACTGTAACAAACCTGAGAATTATGGGCTATATCATGACTAACCCTCTCACTCCTCAGAAAGGAACTGGGGGAAAAAAAAAAAAAGCACTAAGCAAAGCATATCCAGATTCCCCAAAAGAAAATTCTATACAGAAGGTTTAATCTCCCAGATGTGGTCAGTACATTTACTGTTCCTCACAATGCTCTGTGCAATATAGTCTTTGTGGTTCATGTATAAAGGGCCATTTCTGCTGAATTTTCTCATGTTCTCAGACACTCTGTTTCAAGCCTTGTGCCTCAGTCAAAGCTGAGCATTCCTGTTCAGATTCCCACATTAGTTTTCCTTTCCTAGGGGTAGACGTGAGGATTTTATAACAGTTAGCCATACACTGACCTTTGGGAAGGGAATTAACTCCTGAAAGGAAGTGTGTGCCTAAATAATTTTTTTACTATAATTTTTCACATTTTTCCTTCTGGCACTACATTTACTGTCTGCAGTTTAAATCATATTTCAGTTCTCTTCTTGTTGTTTATGTACCATACTTTCTTCCATTCTCTACACATTTTCTTGGTGGTGGTTTTTACTCTCATTTTACCAATGACAGCTGGATGCTCCTACAAAACTGCTTCATGGCATACATACAGAACAGCATCTTCTGAAAGCCTCATTAATAGCTGACACTTTTCCAACTACCGCCTGTGTAACATATAACTGTCCTAAATGCATGCTGTGTAGGTAAGCATCACCTTTTACATTTAAATGTAAAGGCTTGTCAGCATCTTTCATTGTCCTTCCAGGAGTACAACACCCAGCCACATCAAGTATATTGATAATATATAAATTTCAATTATTTCAATATCAATTCTAGTTTCTTCTTTGTGTTAGCATAGTCACTGTCTAACATTGACTTTAATCAGTCAGCTTGATCTATCAGTACAAGGTGACCAATTGTGTGACATAACGCCATGTTTGGCTTCCTTAATCACATACACCTAATTTTTCCAGCATTGATTTTTTACTCTAGATTATCCATAGAAGGGTTTGTACAGCACATATCTGCTACATCTGTCTGTCTGAGAAATGATAACACAGATAATGCAACTTCATTGCAATAATAACACACTATTTACATTATTAAGAGCAAGCAGCTAAATTTCAAGGAGTCTTTTGGACTTGTGGTCTGAATGCAGAGTTTGGCAGTCAGGCTTGTTGAATTGTAAGTTGTCTTACACAGAGTGTAACACCTCTGGGGAAACCTTTTAACTCTCCTGTCATAGCATTTCCCTCTGTAAACTTACTTACTGTGTATGTCTCACAGAAGTGTCAGGAGAATTAATTCTTGTAAAACTGTAGTCAGGATATCACTAAAAGAAAAGAGAAAGACTCAGATTTCCAAGCAGGTTGGTGTGATTGCACTGTACTCTGGAGGAATACAACCATAGGTTACACTGTCCCCCAGTGTATGCAATAGGTTAAAACCAAGGCACCTTAGGAGTATTGCAGCTGCCAAAGTTCTCACACCTTCCCCAGTACAGGAGGGACAGAAAAGGCTATAAAAATAAGTTCATTTATTCTTGGGACAACTTGATCTTCTGAGCAAAAGTTTCTTTCCCTGCTTACTCTTGACAGAGTTTATAGAACCCAGCCAAGATATAAATATGGTAAAATAATGTGCATAGTAATTCAAGTGGTGCTAAAATCAAGTTTTTGAGAGAATAAGTGAGAACATTTACATGAACATACATACTAACACAGTTGTCAATAAGATAGCAAACTCTTAAAAACCACCTGAGAAGCATTAACTTTCACAGATTTTCACACACATTAATTTACTTTCTACAATGGAAAACATGAAGTCAGGTTGTGACTGACACCAAAAAATGCCAACTCAATTGACAGTCATACACAATTTAAAAAAAATTAGTAGAGTTCCTATCAAGTCACCAATCACTAAATTTATTTAGTGTTTCTAAAGTGATGTTATATTGATTTAATGATGCTATTAGTAATATCTGCAGAGAATGTATGAATATAAGCAATTATCATTTGGGATATTCTTTCTCCGTAGAAGAAACACCTAATTCCACTAATTGCCTCTACTTCTGTTAACTGTACACTGTATACATGTTAATAATGTTATTATCAGCAGCAACGAAATTTAATTAAGGTTCATGTGTAGAAATATAATCAAAATAAACATATTCTGATCAGTTTATTAAATTAATTGCTTAGTTATTTCCAGAGCTAAAGTGTTATTCCTAGATGTCACTTAAGGAAGAAACCTGGGACTCACCATGAAAGAAAGTTACAAAAAGCCTATACAAGAAACAGACACCTAGACACCCTACCCCTGATACCCCAAATCAGACCATTACACCAAATACTCCTATGAATACATAATAGGAATTGTTACTATATACTCTTCCAGTTTGGAAAATGCACTGTATAGTCTGACAAAGTTATTAAAAGGAAGTGTGAAGAACTTAAAACCCAAATAAATGGTCCAGGACCATCCAAGAGGTTTATAGCAGGCAAGAAATTGAATCCAGATGTCATGGAAAATAGTTTAGTGCTTTAACTACAAGTCATTAGAGATATAACTGATCAGTCATTGAGATTTTAGAGAGACTTGAAATGTGCAGCAGTTTCAGAGTGTAATTTCAGCCTCCTCCTTATATAAAGCTACAGAAATTGAAGGAATTAAAGCTATCCTAGAAATTTGGCATTCCTCTTACTTGTTTTAATCCTCTTAAGATCATGTTGCTGTGACCAATACTGACACAAGGATATCAATATATAATGAACTGTTTATCTTGTCATGCAGCAAGTATAATTTTTTTACAATATACCTGAATTTTACCAATTGATTTGTGAAAGGATTAGAGGCTTTCTTTACAAACTAGTAAAATGAATGTCAATCATTTTTTACTCTAAGGAAACTGTGATAAGGTCCTTGATAGGTTTATTAGCCATGGCTGCAGTTGACTGATTTCACACAATTTCTGAAATATTAATACTCCTCAGAAATTTCTGGAGGAAATCATCCCTCAGGGTTTTAGGTACTTTGCAAAACCCGATGTAAATGTCTAAAATTGACCCTCTCCCCATTTGAATCCCTATTGATATAATATATATTGCAAACTTAATATATTATGATTAATTTCACAATATAATCAAACTAGATTCAACAGCTATTTAAAAAAGAAGTAAAAGCTTTAGGTGTAACTTATTCAATACTCTCTACCCCAAGTTTGCTAATTATTGGCATCTTAGTAATCCTGTTCAATGCCATTTAATTCCTGGGATGCACACAGCAATAACAATTAGCAATCCTACACATTTCACTGCTCTGTTACACAACTGTGCATCTGTGTATATCATTCTATGAGTATATAGATGGACAATGTAGACCCACTGTTGGAATCACAAATCTTTGGTCACGCTGACACTCAGAAAGTTGTTATGAATGGACATATGGAGAAAATAAGAAAATATGGCTCTTCTCAAGGCACAAGAGATGACATGTTGTCAGCATGTTGTTATTAAGTACACTTAACAACCAAGACACATACCTTTTAGTGTTGCAGACTCATTCTAAGTGGGCAACCGCAGCTCTTACACATCATCAAGGAAATTGTCAATAATCTCTGGAGACCATATCTGTTATAATTGGCACTTGTGGAGGAGGAAGATGTGTCAGGTATTCACACAGCATCCTGAGATGGCAATAGTGGCAGTTAACACTCCTTCAGACTTTCAAAACTCCTATAGAAGTCAGAGCATAAATACAAAGAAGTAAGATGGCATTTTTTACAGCTGCTTCTCATAGTATCATGACATTTAAAGTGCATGTTAAAATCTAAGTACAGTAAAAACATAATTATGCCATTCATATAATATGCATTATGCACCTAATATGAGCAGGATTGGTCTATCAGTGTTTTGAAAATGTTAGGCAGACAATAGACCAGAATGCTTTGAAAAACATTATTTCTGAGTTTATTATTCAATTAGCATGTCTACTCTCCCTACAAAAATCCAACCTTTAGAAGGGTACAAAACATTTTTACTGCATATGTAGAGCATGCAATTTAATTCTTAACAAACTGCTCCTACTTTTATATTATGTTATTAGTATGGTTCTTGGCTATACATCTGCCAAAATGCCTTTCACCAATAAACAGTTTTGCTTTCAGTCTCTTCAATTAAAACCAGGAAAGTATTTCTCAAAACCTTAATTTTAGGCTAATATAAATTCTATAGAACAGATTTTAGTTAAATTTGTAACGGTATTTCAAATTTGTCCTATTTTTAAGGTGCTTTATTCTTTACACTTATTGATTGTTATTTCAGAATTAAAAGTGAAATCGTACTAAATAGAATCATAGAATGTTAACACTTAATGCACCCCTTGCCTAATCATTAAAAAGTAGTTCTGTAAAGAGTAAAAGTATCCTCTTTGGTTTTGTTTTTAATAAATCTTCTCAGGTGAAACCTTAACGTAGAGCTCTGAGGTAGATCTGTCTCCTCAGTTCCATACAGCAAAAAATGCTCTCCAAAAGCATCAATGCACTCTGAAGCTCAAAAGCTCTTTTTAATGGAAATGTAAATTAGAAAACAAGCTTTTCAAAATAATGAAAACTGAGAACAAGATTAAAAAGATCCCAAACAACAAGAACATAATTTCCTGTCCTTGAAGAGCACTGTCTTTTCAACAACAAATCCCATGTTGGTTATAAAAGCTGATTTCTCTGTCCCTAAGGCCCCTTTGTGAGATTGCGCTCAGAAGCCTCTACCAGACTGCAGCTTCCATCCTAGCTGTCTTTATCTGTCTGTCTGTCCCTCCCTATTTTACTAAGAGAGACAAACAAAACTTTCCAGTCTTCTTTCACACAGTATTTTGGTTGCCTTTGGAGACCTACAAGTTCTCTTCAGAGGATGCCAGTTAAATTGGTCTCTAGCCTCCAGAGCCAAACAGAAAAGCAGCTGCCCAACCAACTGGGTGGCCATTCCTGGTTCAAGGAACATATATCGCTGTGCATGAAAAAACTGAACAGTTATTCAGACTGTCACATCTTTTGCAAAGAAGACTAACATAAGACAACTTTTTAAGATCTTTTACGTTATGAAAGGAAAACAGACAGGTTCTTAATATTCAGATTCATTACTAGAAAGCATCTCTCCACAGTAGCCTGGGAAGTCCTAAAAGTTTGATAGACATGTTTCTCACAGTGTTTGTCTTCCAGCTCAGAATGTTGACTTGTCTGAGCAAGTTTCACACCTGAAGATTGACTGAGTATGGACCAGAATACAATTACCAAGAGCATGAAAGACTCTTCCTGAATTTCAGTTCTAGTTAATGAGGGCAATGGAATTTGAATCTGTGAACTAATAGATTATTTAAGGTATTTCTTTGTTGGTGCTCAAGTGCAAGAAACTTTTAAAAAAGTCATCACAGCAGTCATCACAGCAAACGAGGCAAGGACAAAAACCAGATGGCAAGAGAAAGCTGTTGTGAGAAGGACAGAATGGGACAAGAAATCTGAAAGAGGCAGTGCAAGAGAGATGAAGATGGTGAAGAGATTGCAATTAATAACGAAGGGAATCAACTGTGAGAATAGGAACACCGGAAACATGGGAATTATAGCTGTGAAAACTATGCAAGTCATAAATTGTGATCAAAAGACACGAAGAGTATGGAAGAATAGAAATGGCTAAACAAGGCAGGAAAAGTAATAACAGAAACGTAGGACTTGTACTGGAACTTTGGAAGAATTATAGAGACAGAAGGGCCCAACTACTTAAATATTTGCAGTGACAGATAGATAGCAATAACTAGGGCATAGCTTGTCAAAACTCTGAGGAGATAGAAGGGATTAAGTTTACATCCCAAACCAGGGCCTGGAGGAGAACTTGCCACCAGAGACAATCTGCTGTATAAATTCAATGGAATTATGCCTCGCTGAGGTAAAATTTTATAACTCCTGTTATCTGATACTGCTTTTGCATTAGGAGAGCTTGTGAAGCAATTTGAATATTGAATACATTTGCAGGAATGTTTTTATGATTCTGTATAATGGGATTTCACAAGTTTTTGTGTATGGTGGGGGTTCACTTTTATTTTAAAAATGGAAGTTTTATTTTGAAACACAGGTGAAAACAGCAGAGTTCCAATGTCAAAACATTAAAAATTAACCATTAGCATAAGTTTCCTATGTTACTTCAGTCTCCTCTTCCATTTTTTCTCCAAAGCCTCTTGTTTGTTTGGAGACATGAGAAATTTGTGTCTGAGAAGTAACCAGAAATTTCTGTTTCTGATTTTCTGGTAAACACATTTGTGTTTTGGAAATTGCCTTGAGGCACCTAACCCTTGAAGTTCCCTTGAAATAGATCAATTCATCAATTCACTTTAATAATTACAGTAAGCATATTGTGGTAGCTGTGATCACAATAGTAGTAAGACATCACCCACTTTAAAACCCAATAGTTTTGATTGTTGCAGATGGTATCAAGACATTAACAAAGTAGGATATGCTCCTTGGTATTGGTTATTGGTGCAGCTGTTAAGTTAATGAAGTCAGTATATATTCAGTTTTAATTGTAGACACATTTTATTTGAGCTTTCATAGAACATCTGTGAAATAAGTGTTATAATTAATGTTCTGTGGATTACACTGAAATCTATGTATATATTTTATAAATGATATGCTTTAACCTCAGTGCAATTCATTTAGTTTTAGCTCTTAAGATGAAAGATCATCAAATAATTGTAATTTCTTCAGAAAACACTTAAAGGTTTCAATGTCATCTTCATTTGTTCATTCACCTGCCAAGTCACCATCAATAAAATTTATTATTATTAGATTAAATCAATTTATTTTAATTAATGCCATCTTTACATATCTAGATATATCAGGTGCACAGCATGTTAATACTGGAGTCAAGCAGACTGTTGCAGTTATACTTGAAAAAAGTAACCTAATTTCAGGTTTCTTTTGTATTATTTTCATATAGAGTGTTCTGAATTTGCCATTCCTGGGAAATTGTCATATAAAGAAAAACAACATCAAAGGCAAAGTCAAATGTTGAATCTAATCCCCTTGGGCAGGTTTGTAGGTAACTAGGGAATGTTGATTTGTGCTATTTTAATTGCTGCTACTAAAAATTCACTCATTTTCAGACATTCTTAGTCAAATGCTTTTTTTTTCTGTGGGGTAATATGATGGTAGGAAACTCAACAAAGTAGAATTGTTGGCATTCTCTGAGATTAATAGAATAATCTGAGATCTTTTCAGACTCAAGGAGTGATTTATAGATATACCCTTCTTTCCTGTTTCTGTTTTCACAACAATATTTGAAAAGGGGTCATTTGATTTGCTTGCGTTTTTGTTTCCAAATGAGTGTTCATAAATTCAGTTATACACACTTCACCAAAAAAGGACTTTCTAATAGTATCAGTTAGGTGTTTTGGGGATAATTTTATAGATCTTTACTTATGCATTATATTATTTATTGCACTGTCTTGTATATTGTGTTCTAGTCCAGAATTCCTCTTTTACTTGGTATGACCCTGAAATGCTCAAGTGACTCTTCCAGAAAACAATGAAAAAAAAAAAATTACAGAACTTTGTCTTCCTAGTACTTCACAGCATCACAAATCTCCTGGAACAAAAGAAAATGACATATACTGTGGGATATACAAATTGAGTCTGTCATAAGTTCCAGATTTTTGTTACTTTCCTCAACACGAAAATCACCTAGGACTGAAGGCTCATTATTTAAAAGTAATGAAAAGCTTAATTTACTGCTTGTGTATTATAGGTGTACTATATCCCTAAGAAGGTTTTTAGCAACAAGGATTCTTCCCACATGGAGAAGTGACAGGAGATCTCTTCTCAGCCTCCTCTTTTAGCACACCTCTGTTGAACTCAGGGTTGGGGGAAGCATTTGCTACTGCACACCTCGGGCTGTGGGAATTCTACTCCTCATTTGCTTCATTATCAGGAATAGATAGGGAAATTATTTTATTTTGCAGCATCTTCCATTTTTGGGAGGGAAAATGGCATCTTCAAATACTTCACAAAGTAGATTGGTCTATAAAGGCAGAACTGTGTTAGATACCTAAACAAAAGAGTCTTTTTTCTTTTTTTTTTTTCTGGAAGTACCAAGAAAAATCAGAGAGGTCTGGAATGCTCACCATCTTTGAAAAAATCAGGCCATTTATATTTAGGTATTAAAATATGAGTTAAGAACCTACATTTAGTATCTGTCCCTGTCTATATTCAAGTCATGAACTCTGACCATTCTGTAGTTGAATGGAGGTCAGCCTTTTCATCTCTCATGCTCTTGGCTCTTTTTGAGATGTAGGTTAGGAAGATACAGGGGTTTATCTTTGTTGCTATCCAATTTTCTTTGTTGCTAAACATTTTGGTATAATTATGAGTTGTTCTTCTAAAATTCTGTGATGGTTAGAGAACCTCTAATTTCCTTTTTTGTTTTTCTTTACTTTGAGAAGTAGTTCATTATCTGAAGTGCTTTTGTTACCACGGGTTGTCTGCAGTGGTAAACAAATCTTTTCTTTCTCTACTCTTTATCCTTTTGTACATTTTGCTCCCATGTGCAGTAGAAGCTTTGCTCCATGTTTGAGGAAAGTAAAATGAGTCTCCAGGGCTCACTAGATCCTTCCTGTGCATATGGTGAAGATCAAGTTGGAAGGACTGAAGAAAAATATGGTTTTGCTTTTCCCAGCATATTAACTAGTACAGTTGTATCACACCATCAAAAGTAATGCATCCTATCTCATAACAGATGTTCCAGGTACGTCTCTCACAAGGTTAGAAAAGCCAGGAGAGCATACGAATCTGCAAATCCCTTCTGATCTTTATTCTGCCTCTGAAACTTTAAAACTACATTGCACCTGCGCAAAGCACACATAGGAAAGAGGAATGCTCTCTGATGGTCAGTTTATCCTGCTTCTCTCAGTAGCCATGAGATGGATTTTTAAGCACTTTTCTCTCTAGTTTCCTTTGGACCAGTTCCTCACAAAGCCACTAACACTGTGTGGAGAATCAGTGGATAAATGGGTTTGATATAACACATCTGCTGCTTCCCTATGGCTTTCCCAGTATCTGTGGCTTCCACAGAGACAAGGGAAATCCCAGCCTGTACTCTTCTGTTAATAACTGAATACTACAGCCTTGCTAGTTCGCTCTTTGATGACCATCGTTTCAGTAATAACACACTATCTAAACTTAGATATACCAAAATATGTAGTACTCATCCTTTTTTCTCTTCAAAGGGGCAACAGTAGAAGTCTACATCAGGGTTGTCCACCAAAGAACAGAATGGCATCACCATTCTTGACTAACTGCAGTACAGCTCTGTTATCCTCTCTGTGTTATTTCACTGAACCATGATCTAACTAATTCAGTTTACAAGTTTCTTTTGCAGAATCAAAAAGACCATTGTGGCATGGTATAAAGCTGTTCTATGGAACATAGAATCATAGCATCACAGAATGGTAGGAGTTGGAAGGGACATATAAAGATCATCTAGTCCAACCCACCTGCTCAAGCAGGTCCACCTAGATCAGATCACTCAGGAACACATCCAGGCAAGTTTTGAAAACCTCCATACAAGGAGACTCCACACCCTCCCTGGGCAGCATGCTTCTTTCTGCTGGTTCAAAACTTTTTCAATCAGGCTAAAGTTCTCTCAGCCTTTATGTTGGACCAGCTGTCATTTGTAGACTTCTGAAAATGTAGGAAGCTCAAGTGCCCAGAGGTTGGTCTTTTCTGTTTATTTTATGCAACAACTTCTTCCCATTGGTAATGTCTCCAGTTCGTTAATTATCTGCTATAACTGAAAGCTTACATGGTAGGTTCTGAATCTTCTGTTGCTTGCCGAAGGCCTAAAGAATTATGTGTCACAGTTACAGACAGTTCTGCTTATTCCCTGCAAAGTTTTCTTTTAAGTCTATTTATGCAGCCAAGTGTAGCTAAATCACTCTATCCAGATGTTTGAGGGGAGGACACAATACAGTATTTGCCACAAAAAGTATGCACTTATGCACTAGAAATGGGAAAATGCAGTCCTCTCTAGAACTAGTATTTGTCAAATACAGACATCCAGGTACCAGAGGAGCTTTCATTATAAATCATGAGGGGAAGAGAAAGAGAAGCTCTCACGCTGCTCTAAAGCTACACCCCAGTGCTGTTTCAGATACAGATGTGGGGGAGAAATTTGTGTCCCCAATTATTTTCTTCAAAATTCCCTGTCTTTTGCTTATATCCTGCAACTGGATAAGAAAGAACAGTGAAATATCCCAATAATAACAGTATCGCTCAGAGAGCTCTCCATGTAGCTAAGAAAAAGAATACATTATGATCTGCTTAAAAGAAGAAGAGAGAATGAATGAAAGAATGAACGTACAAGATAAACAAAAGAAGAGCTCAGAAATAACTCAGACTCTACAGATGTGCTGCATCTGTTTGCCCGTTGGGGACACTGAGATGGAGAGATTAAGGCATTTACACGGAGGTGGTTAGACAACTAGATCAGATATGCAAAATGCAGCTAGGTTGACCTAAAACCTATAGCAACGATAATTCTGTAACACAGGAGTGAATACAATACACTGTCTATGCGTTAAACATTGAACACATATGCCACAAAGAAAAGCTTACAGTGGTGGAATAAAACCAGATATGACCTTGCAAAGGATACACACAATCAAATGGAATTTTAACGTTTTCAAAAGCTGTGTGCCACTTTGGTTTCAAAGACAAAACTGGTACTCATGCACGTACAGTCCACTTCCTATAATAAAGGAAAAAGGTAAAAATACAACCTTGTAGAAATAGTGTTGATATTACATTAAAAAGAATGAAGCAAATATAAAATGTTTCCATTTGAAATAAATGGGTAGCTTGACAAGAACTCTTAAGTCAAAGTGAGCTAAAAGCAAAAATAATGTAGCTCAATTGGTATAGTATGTGTGCCTTACGACAGCTTTTAAAAATAAGCCTGATCTACAAACTTTACAAGGGAAGATAAAGGCCATAAAGTCCAGTCTATATGACTTAAAAAAAAATAAATCAGCATTTAATTCTATCTCTATCTTTAAAAAAACGGTTACCAATGAATGTCACCTCTTCACAAGGAATTCCTCACTATTGTCATAAATAACTACCGTATGCAAAAACAAAGCATTTATTAGCAAAAAATTGTTTCTGGCTTTAATGCTCACTTTGGAAATATTGAGAAATGGAGACTCATAAATTATTCATAAGATCAGAATTAATGCAGTCACTATTCCTGGCTTCTGATTAAATGCTGTCTTGTAACCTAGTAACACTGGAAATAATGACCAGATGATAATTTTCTGTGAATTGAGTCAATGAAGTAGCTTTGATATGTCAAGTTGCGACATTACTTGCCCAACAGAAATATGCCTAGAGACCACAGTTGTGGAGACAATTTTTTTCTGTGTTTATCTGAGATAGTGTATGCAGGCAAAGTCCGTTTCTAATGATGGATTCATTCTCACTCTTTCACCATGATAGTTACAACAGTGGTACATGGTGATGAAGGAACAGTAATTTGCAATCTTAGAATAATGAAAAAAGTAATTAAAAGTGAGAGTTTTTTTCAGTTCATCCTCACTGATATTAGTGAACAGAACTCATTCAACATGATGTGAAGCTGTTAATCCTCTGATGTACTTGCGTACATTATACAAGACCACAAAAGTGTATAAAACTGTGTCACTCATCACTGAAAACTTATCTTGCTAGAGGCTTCAATATAAAAGACAAGCAAAAGACAGAAAAAAAACATTGTAGTATTGCCAAGATTTAAGACTACAGTTGTGTAGGAACCCCCAGCAAATTCCAAAATTAAACAATTCCTCTTCCTCGTGAATCTATAACAAACAAAGGGTAATTTCTAAAAATTGATCAGAAAATCCCCTGAACAGGAAAAGTAAGGAAGTACAAAGACAAATTAGTAAAGAAAAAACATGCACACCGCTATTTGTACACCGCACAGGTCTGGAAAGCATAAATCACTGAAGCAGAGAAAAATCTCGGAGAATAGGAACCGGACAACAGTTAATGTGTAAGTTAGGAAAAGAGACTTAATTACTTGCAGAAGGCCAAAAAAGAAAAAAAAAAAAACAAACCAAACAAAACAAGGCAAGGACAGAAAAGAAGGGCAGAGAAGTATTAATTGTTAAAGCAGAAAGCTGTCCTTGCCACAGGAGAAATAAAAATAAAACGATTAAGATCATCCTGGATGCCGCGGGCAGCCATTGAAGGCGGAGGCTGGGAGCGCGCACGGCACATACGGATGAGCACGGAGCGGCCGGAGCAGCCGAGGAAGCCGACTTGGGGCGCGCGGCGCCAGTAGCCCTGCCCGAGGCTGCAGAGCCGCGCAGCCGCGGGGCGGGCGCGGGGCGGGCGCGGAGCCGGCGCGGGGGCGGAGCGGAGCGGAGCGGGGCGGGGCGGGCGTAGCAGCGCGGAGCGCCGCCGGCCATGAGCGAGCCGGGGGCTGCGAGCGGTGGACGCGGTCTGCGGTTACCGGCGATGGGGGGTTGGGGTGGGAAGACGCAGGGAAGGGGCTTGCCGGCTCCGCGGCGTTACGGCTGCCGGCCCCGGGCTTCCTACCCCGGCGTTTTTCCGGCCACAGCAGCCGTGGTCTAAAGACGAAGGTTGCGCGGGTGCGTTGCGGGTAGCAGCCGCGAGTGCTGGCGCCTGGCTCGAGCTGCAGGGCGCGGGGCTTGGGAGGGTCATCACCGCTGGAGGGGAATAAAATACATTTAAGAAAAGAAAAATCTTTGAACCAAAATTAAAACGTCTACCTGGAAGGAGGATGGGGAAAAGAGTGGGAAGGAAAGGATGGGGGTAGAAAGTGGTTTCTGGGAAAAGCCAGTGTCTTGGGTTAGAGAACGGATCGGGGCGAGCGGTCGCCAACTCGCGTTCTTGCCTTCACGCTCCAGGGCAGAGGAGTGGAGAAGAGGAGAAAAAAGGGGAGGAAGACGGCGAGGAGCAGGAGGGAGGAGGAAAAGGGGTGGGAGGGTGTCCTTGTGCGCTTAGGGATAGGGGCGATCAGCGGTGTGAGATGGCACAAGCATAAACACTCATCCCCATCCCATCCTCTCACCCGCGCCCAGGCAGGGGCGGGCAGAGCCTTGGCCGCCCCCGGAGCAGCCGGGGGAGGTGCCTCGGTCCCCCCGCCGCGGAGGGGGCTCGGCGAGGCCGGGAGGGGCTGGCGGGAGCTGACGGTGCGGATGCCTTCACCTGGGTCTCTTCATCAGTGAGCAAGGCGAGCTGGAGAGGCGAGGATCTGGAGAACCACCTCTGGATGGGTTAAAAAAAAAACCAACAAACCAACAAAAAGAAAAAAAAAAAAAAAAAAAAGCCCAACTCTGCAATCCTCTGCTCCCCACAGCTCAGCACCATAAGGGACTGCTATATTTGAGGCTGTCAGGAGGATGGGAGAGAGAGACGGTGCCACAGCAGCGGTAAGTGTCTTTGCCATTCCCCAGCCAGGCACTGATTTCCCTGGTTAGACTTTGGAGTGTGTGCAGATTATTTGTTGTAATATCCATCACGACATCAGTGTGAGCAGGCTGCTGTGAAGCCAGCAATGGTGAGAGATCCCATTTTTTGGCTCCTACTGCAGATTTATATTTTGCTTTTTGTTTTGAATCTTACGTTGAAATTGTCATAATTGAGCAGAAAAGTTGAAGCAGAAATTACAGTGATCTGCTTGCTAGCAAACTACTGCAGTGAATGAGTTGTGAAGAGAGATGTGAGGCTTTTAGAACAAATTCATACTCCAGAGAAAGAATGCCTATTTTAATGTGCTAATCTTGTGTTTGGGAGAGTTACCGTGCTAATGCTTCAGGGTGAAACACAAAATAGCGTATTGAGTTTATAGTGATGCACTAAAAGTTGTGTTGCTGTGAAGTTTACAGTAGTGCTTGGCTTTGGGATAAACAATTAAATCCTGAATTAGAAAAGTGCAGTGCCTGGGCTCTTCTTTGTTGACAGAGGAGATGGAATTACATAAAGATGCACTGATTTTTTCCTCTCTGAAGTGAGGACAGTGGATAAGACTGTGTGTAATGTCTATGAGCTGGCTAGAAGATGAACTGAGAGTTATTTCTGTGACACGGAGCATGAAACTGTTTTCAAGATTTTTATCTCAGAAAAAAAATTAGATGGGGTTGTTTTCGTTCCTGTTGAGCACAGAAACTTCATCATATAGAAGTTACACAAGATACTGTAATGTGACTGCTCAGGACTAGTTTTCTATATGTTGCAATATTTTAGATATTTAAGATAAACTTTTTGTGAAGTTTGTTTATTTTTTAAATTTAAAAAGTTGTAATTTCCTTGAATGACACATTTTTCTGGGATGCTTTTTAATGAAGGACCTGATACCAAATATTTCTAAGGACTTACATCATTCCTCTAGCTCTCCATAAGCTTGGATGACACCCTGAAGTTTGAAACTGCAAATAAATTACTTGCTTTCTACTATAAAAAGTGCAATTAATTCTTGCTGAGTTACAGCTGAACTCCTTCAAAAGTACTTTATGTCAATCAATACAAGATCAGTTCATCGTGATTAATATTATTACAGTGAATATAAAAAGAATTACTAGTAATTGGGCTATTACCTAAAAGTGCTATCAAAATACCTGTTAGAATTTGTAAAAATATGATTTCATTTATTGTCTTTAATTACTATAGCATTTATCTGAAAAATTTCATGTAAAAAAAAACCCAGCAAACCAAAACCCTTTCAGTATATATCCTATCAGGAGGGAAGACTTGTTTACTAGTGTGAGGTACACTAAAAGGAAGACAGAAAACTGAGATGTGAAATGTAGTAACTGAGGAATATTTCAGGTACAGTGGCCTCTGTGGCAATGTTTTTTTGAGTGTGTGAATGATTGAGAGTTGTTGTTAAGACAAACTATTGGAAGATCACAAATATGTTAAGGAAGTACCATGAAGTGTTAAGTGTGTTGGAGGTGATAACAGCTAAATAGTTTCAAAAGTGGACTATTCAACATGCAGTTCTTCTGTTTCATACACTTAAAAAGCAAATGCCCATGCAAAAACTCAGAGCTAGCAGAGTGTGATGGAGAAGTGTCAAGATAGCTATGGATGGTCTGGAGAATAAGAGTGTAGATTTTAGTTTTATTGGTCAGTATGAAACTGAAGGTCATACTTTGAATTCCAGGTTAAAATGTCAGGGGAAGGGATCTGAAATTGGTTGTATAATGAGGACAGGTATACTAAGAATGAAAACAGAAGTTAGAAAAAATCTAACTGGCTAAATTATAGCTGAGAACTTGAATGAAAGCATCTTTGAAGACAAATCTTGAAAAAAATATCATAGCAGCTAAATAGAAGGTATTTTTGAAAACTCTGCTCTTAGGAAATAATAAAAGGCAACTTTAAGAAATGCATAACTTAGAGGACCGTAAGCACAGATTCAGTACAGGAAGGTCATGACTGGTGAATTTGCTTGAGTCCCCTGAATAAGTTGCTGACATGGTAAACTATTGAGGAATCAGTGATATGATTTATGGGGGTTTCAGAAAATGTCCAGTTCTGTGCTCCACAGGCTATTGATTTGGAAAGTAAATTTTGGAAGGAGTGCTGGAATGAATTCAAAACTGACTTAGAGATAGGAACCAGAGGGTGTCAGTAAAGGTAAAGAGCTCTGGATGAAAGGAGGTTACAAGTGTGGTGCTTTAAGTGACAGTCTGAGATCTAGGTTTTTTTCTTGCTTGATATAAAGCTGGCATGTTCAAAATGAGTAAATCTGATTTGCTAGCAATACAGAAAAATCTGTTCCACTCAACAGATTCAGCACACTGAAAGTTTTTTGATTAGCTTAATGACAGGAATATTTAAAGTAATTAATGCAAATCTTTACAAAAGGCATGATATTACACTATATGTTTAAGAGCATACATACCAAGGGACTGGCACTAAGCCATCTGACTGGTTCTGTGACATTGAAAAAAATGGTTCTTCTGAATGATTTTTGTCTTTCTGCATGTTGCTTGCAACACAGATCTTAGTTCTTCTGAATTCACTGCATAATTTGCCACTGTTGGTCTGCTACCTCCATATGCTCCTGCTAACTGCTTCAATGTTGCACTTTGAGTATCAGAACCACCTCAATCATTCAGTTTCTCATAATCTAAAATACTAAACTGAAATCTGCTAATAGTTTGTATTGCATTCTTAATTGCTGAAAATTTGTGTCAAATAGACATTTGCTTGCTAATATAATATTGGTAGATGTTTCATAGAATTTATTTTCCTTCTTCTGTACATGCTTTTGTCAGAGTCTGTTACACACTGTATTATGAATTTCTTAGCACTTTACAAGGGACAAATACCCTGTTTGGGTGATGTGTCCCTCCAGATGTGATGGAATCCCTACAGAGTTTTACTTTCTAACCAATTCTGATCAATAACACAACATTAGGTGCCAACGCCTTTTAAAAAATTACAAAATTAATAAAACTAGGTCAAATAAATATATTCTGATTTTATTTAAATTTAAAATTGCAAAGCCTCATAATGCATGCATATATACATATATGTGTGTTTATACACACATATACTATACATGAGAGAAATTATTCTGTGTCTTTGCAAGCTGGAATGACAACAACAATATAATTTTCTGATTAGTGGAAGGAGATGCAATCTGTTTGGTTTTGTAATTAATTTCTTGGATGGTTTATGAAAATATCCCAAAATGTATGATTCATAAGAAAATGTGATCTTTGCTTACATGCTGCTTTCTTAAAGGTGGTTCACAATTTCTCACTTCGTGAAGTCCACAAATCAAGTTTTAGGTGTTGCAAGTGGATATATAACAAGAGAATATGATGTCAAATTCTTTATGTTGTGAATATAATAAGACATTAGGATTGCCACCCGTGTTACAGCCAATGTTCTTGACCACAAATGCCCATACTATTCTGTGTAGTGATCCACTCAGACTGGCTTCTAAGCTTACAGAGCCATAAGGTAGCGTCAAGATGACAAGAGTAATTCATGCTGTCATGTAGTAGTTACCAACACCATAGTTCACCTCTTTACATCTCCTTCAGGACCAAACTTACATGTCAGTCTCGGGAAAAATTGATAACTCTTCTCCATTCCCATACCTAGAAATAGAAAATGCATCAAATTCTTTCCATCCATCAGAGACATCTATGGGGAGTTTCCTTTTTCAATATCTCTTAAAGGTTTTGTTGTAAATGGTGTTAAAACATGATGATGTCTTTGGAGAGCCTTCTGCTGCTGGATCTAAAAGCAGACAAACATTGGAAGTAGTTCACTGCAGTTACTGAAAAGGATAAAGGATGATAACTTTCCATTTGACATACAGGGAGTGTGTCTTCAGCCTTGTGAGTGAGAAATGTTCATGTTTTAATAGCCATATGTTTAAAATTTACCATGAATCCCATGAGACTCCTAAGCCTGCAAATCATTTTGATCAAGACTAAATGTACAGCTTTGTATTTGATGTAGACATAGCATCAGCTCAGTCTTTTACTGGTCTTCTCTTACGAAATAGCATCGCTTTTTCGTGACTTCAATTTTTTTTTAATTGGTTTTATAGTCTTCATTAAGTATGTGAGGGACATTGCTCTGTGGCTGCAACATTTCTTCTATAGTTTGTAACTAGTCTGCTATAGCAGTGCATTCAACCAAGAGTAGTAGCTGCACAGTTGGGCAGGCAAATGAAAAGGACTTTGTGGTCATAATATCAGAAGAAGCTAATATAACTAACAGCATAGCTTCCTCATAATATTATTTTAAGAAGATATTCAGCCACTGAACTTGAAAAGTTGTAATACTTAGCCATAGAAAAGGCATATCCAGAGGATGTGTTTCTTGCAATAACTTTCTCCAAAATGTACTCTGAAAACTAAGAAGTAATTGTGAAGGAGCTTACTAGAAATTTGCTTTGGAAAAAGTAATTAATTATTTATTTGTTAAGTACACATACTTTTTTTTTTTTTTCTGAAAGATGACCAGTTATCACCATTATCTTACTCCACAGGCTTTTTTACCTGCTACCTGCTCAGCTATTTGCAGGTTGTCGCACAAACCTGAAGTGTAATGAACAAAAACACGTTAAAATGAGTCAACAAAATCACAGGATATATTTTACCTCTTCTTTTGAGATAGTTCTCACCGAGAATATTTTCCAAAAGTTAAGTATTTTAGTCACTCAAAAAAATTATTCTGGGTATACTGAAACACTGTTGGTATTGGCAGAGTCATGTTTATATTGTTATGATGTAATCGGAAATATTAATTCATCTTTACATTTATACTTGTGGTGGCTTGAATGAGGGACAAGATGGACGGATTCTGAAATAGATGACATAAAAAATACTGAAAATTTTGTGAGTTATCTTATTCCTGCATAGGAATGTCAGTATGCCTAGCACAAAAAAGTGTGGTTTCATTCCAAACAAGTATTTGAAGTTCTGGACATAGAGACAAATTAAAATTCAGTTAAAATTGTTTTTTCCTGTGTTGACTAATTTGTTTTCCACAAGCATTCAGTGCCTGGAGTATTACGGTTATACAGTGCACTTTCCGGACCAAATTAGTGGCATTTAACTTTGTATCTAAGGTTGCACATATACACTTTCAAAGCTGAAAAAAACCTCCAGATATAGTTTTGTGCCTACTATTTAAGTTACTCCATGTATAGTTCACCAATTGCATAGTTATTATTGTGGATTTTTTTATTATGCCATAACCTGTAGGTACATCTATTTACATCTATTTAGAAAAATACAGATGCCACTTGAAAATGCAGTTGCCCCAACTGTCTAATTCACAAGTCCATACTAAATAGTGTTTAAATAAGAACTCTGATTGCCATAGGAGATTTGTTGTTTTATTAGTAAGGTCCTCTGACTCCATTATAAACTTTATCTTTATTATCATCTTCACTGTAGCAGTTAGGGACTATAATTATAAATCAAGATTGTATTGTACTAGGAGCTGTAAACACAAAATGGTCCCTGAATCAAAGAACGTATGGCTTAACTCAAGAGCTCTTCCCTTTTTGCAGCTATTTGTGACCTTTGAAAGGCTTTCATCTAACGGAAGACATCTGTGTTTCACAGCCACGCTACCATGATCATGTACAGATTTCTTCAAGATCACCTCCCACACCAGAAAAAACCCACAAGATCTGCAACACTATGACATATGTAATGATCACACATATGTGCTATAAAATGTCCTGCAAATATGTCTGAAGACTGCACCAGCAGTCAGCAATTACTTCTGAAATGCATATTTTTTAGACCTCTTTCCTGAAGCAATTAGTTCTTCTGCTTTACAAAATCTCATGTGGATCAAATCTTACTAAAAAAAGGGGTATAGGTTTTCACATGAGATTCTATTAGAAGATAAATTCTGCTTATTTAAGCTTTTCATTTGTTTTTTTGTCAATCCAAAAATAATCTGCTCAATCCTGGACACATAAACCCACTACACATGGCGTTATTATTTGTTTGGGTTTTGACTTTTGCACATCTGAGGTGATACAAGCTCTTGATTTCTCCATCTTGTGCCATGCAAGATGCTCAAAGTGTTCTTACTCCACTGTAACATATGCAGTGTCATGTATAATTGCTTATATAAAACTCAGCTCAAGGAGTCTGGGAATAAAGCCATGACTTCTCTCATGCCATAACATCTCTTTGATGTGTGTGTGCACAGCTTCTCAACTCCAAACCAGTTGCATAGTATTTACTCTCTCTGGGCTTTGAGGATGCAGGTTGGACATTGCAATAGCTTCAGACTGAGAAAGACTCACTGTTTCATGGTTTTGAGAAGAGGCATAATTGAAAACACGGAGCAGATCAGATAACAAAGGAAGATAATTTATTAAGAGGACCACTGGCACACAATGAGATAATTTAGAAAACACGATATATAGCTGAAATGTCTGCAGTCTCATTTCCCCCCTTGCATATCACAACTGACTGATTGCTAACACCTAGGTATTTATTTACCTTATCAATCACTTTGTGCCTGAGTCATTCACTGATGGGCATAATCCTCTGTTTGCAACTTTACAAGGCATCTCTGGAGGAAATTTGAATGTCAGCAGCGAAGAATTGAGACCTTACTGAAGGTATAAGGTAGGAGGAGGATATTTGCACAAGGGGCATATTAATCAACAACAGGCGAAACCATGCATTAAAGAAGGAAAATTTAGTTGAATTTGGACTAAATTCTTGCAGATTTTCTGCAAAGAGGAAGCAAGACAGTAAGACTGGTTGATCAAGCCCTGCAAAAAGCAGAACCCTTTCCTAGAAAATAAATAAGAAATGCTGAGTAAGTGGAGAAGCATTAAGTGTATAGGAGTACTAAAGATTACACCCTTAATAGGTCATTTACCATTAGAAGTTATTGTTAAAAACTTGTTACATCTGTTTTCATTTAATATCCATAAGTTATTGTTAAGAGTTTTTCTCTATCGAGCTTTGCAAACTAGTATTTTGAAACAGCATGACTGTAATTGTAAAGAAAATTAGTAAAGGAATGTAAAGGAATTTGCTAAGGATTCCCGTCAAAGCTAATAAAAATTTGTTGAAATTATAAACAATATGCACATGATTATATAGAATTATAGGATCTGTAAACACAAATCAAGTATGAGATAAAAAGAGAGTGTTTTTAGTTTTTGTGCTCTAGTGTGACTTCATATGTGACATTCTGGATCACATAAAAGCTGGCATATAAGACAGTATTATCAGTTGAGCAACTTTAATATTTACTAAAATATTTATTACTATTTCAACAACTGCATGCTACTTTCACGTGCTATCTAAGATTTCAGAAAAGACAGAAGGCTATTTTGTAGAGTATGGCTTAAAGGCAAAAGTATGTGGGTTATGAGAAATCTTTACAAAAAGCGTAATGAACACACTTGCTTTATGCAACTTACAGGACTGTGTAACTAAGCAGCTTAGGGGATGCCACGTATTTCTCTAAAAACTACCTGTAGGTGGTATAATAAGATCTAGAATATTTTGTCAGTGGGAGAAACAGACTGTAAACAGCTATATACTTTTTGTTACTTTTGAGTTTACTATAGTGTTGTGGTAGCAGAACAAAGCAAGTTCAAAGCCTTAGCTTTTATTGAGCCTAATCTTGTTCTTTGAAATGGCTGAGGAAAACTCCATCCATTACCTTGAAAATAAAAATTATCCAGAAAAAATTTACTTCCAGGGTCAAGCACACTGGACGTAAAGTTATTTGACTTCTTCATATTGTAATACAGATTATAGGACACCTCAGACACGTTGGAAGAAATTATTTTTTCTGTGTTTAACAAAGCTGTCCAGCATTTCAGCTGACAGAAACTTTGACGGATTATAGACAGAAGGTCCTATCAAAGAAATTTTTTGTTGCTTTCTGCTTTTTTTTTTTTTTTAATTTATTAATTACTAGTGTGTAAAAATATTACCAGATTTTGGTTTTTTTCTCTAATGCAGTCTATTTTATTGCCATTTTCCTTTGATTTCCTCATCACCTGAGATTTTACCACAGGTTTTTGACTGGCATGAAATTAGTTTTCTTAATTTGTATGCTTGATTTGCCTTTTTTGTAATTTCGATTTTATTGCCAGTATCAGACAAAGAAGGAGATAAAGGGAGTATTGAGAACACAACCCTTCATCATTCTCATTGCCACATATAAAGGCAGCAAATACATGTATTTTTTTCAATACAACGAAGTTGGAGACCTTGTGGCTCAAGATACATTAAAAGGGACTCTCTAGCACTCCAAGGACTGCCAAATAAGATAGTGAGAGAAAAGAAAGGGAAAAAAAAAAAGAAGAAAGTGCTTTCACATAAAATTCACACCACATTTAACAACCTTAAGAGAAAAACACTTATCCAAAGCTGAAAGCATAGGACACTACAGCTTGAGTTTAAGAGCCTGGATTTCCAGAGAGGCTGTAAACATAGGTTGGGTAGTACAGAAATGGCAGAGACCATGCAGTGGTGAACCCCCTATTCTCTGCTCAATACCACGCGAGGGGAAGATGAAGAGAATCTTCATAAATTATTCCTTTTCTGTGTCATTGACCTGCACATGCAGATGGGCAATCCCTCTGTTGGGTATATGGAGAGTCACACAGCGCACACACACAGAGCACTCATCTGGGTTACTGAGGGTTTTTTATATACTGGGTAGAAACTGTCACCTGAACATCAGTGAGCATCAGAGGTATTATGCCTACCATCCTGTCAAGATATATTTCTCCTAAAAATATCTTAGTGGTCCTTGTGACATATTCTGAGTATAGAGTAACAATTCTATAGACATATTTATTCTCACCCAAAGAATGCATTTGAAAACTATGTCCTTGAATATAACAAAAGCAGGAAGTTGAAGGCCATTGGCCACTTAAAAATTCCTCTAACACTTTGTGCTTATCTCTTAAGCTTCTTCTAGTTCTTTTTCCCCATTACCATGACATGGACATACTCTGACACTTTGCCTTGTAATCTTGCCTTGGTTTTTGTGGCTAATCCCTACTCAGAAGGACTCAAAACCATCTAGACCCAAATTCTGTGCTGGCAATAAGCAAGTGCAGCAACACTACATTCGGTGGAATCCTGCCTGCTCATTTTAGTCTGGCTCACTCACCTTGAATATACCTGCAACCCTCAAGCCCTCCTGCCTTATGAAACACATTTTGCCACTGAGAGTGACCAATGAATTTTAAGATGGATTTAAAATCTGATACCAAATGTATCCTGCCTATGCTAGCAACAAGCAGAGCTGCTCAAAAATTACCCATTTTTGTTCTGTGTCCATCTGCAGAAGTGATGATTTTCTGCTTAAATATTTTATTCTTCTGTGATTGTGCAAAACTGTGGATTTCCACCCCTCCCCCCCCACCCCCCTGCCGGTTCTGCTGACAAGCAGAACTTTTTCATATAGCACTATAATTAGGCTCCAGAGTCCTGTGGGGACACACAGCAGAGTGGTAGTCTTTATATGCTGCAACACTCAAAAGTTGCAGTTCACAAACGTGTGCGCTTACATCTATCCCACCTCTTTGCATACTATAACTAGTCTTTTCCATTCGCTTTGGATCTGTCCCCTTGCATCTAACAAAACCTGAGAATTTTGAGTGTTTCTGGTCCTAAACTGCAAATCAGCACACAACCACTGTGCAAAACTTTTGACAGAATGAAATAGTTTCAGTTCATCATTGAACATCTGAGCTCAGGAATCTTCCATTGCTTCAGGATGTGCAATGAAACTATCGAACCTTTTTATCAAAACATAACTCTTTGGGGTTTTGCAGGTCTTTCTTCTCAGCAAGAATATGTATTTTTCTCATTATTTGTATCACTGTATAGCATTTCTGATCACTAAACCCAATGATGAGTATTTATGTAATGTTCCTGCAGCAAATCTAAATATTCTTGTAAAGATATAGGTCACTGGGAGAAGTTGTATGTGGGTTATTATATATTGCTATTGCATGACCTGTGAGGAAACTTTTTGTTTTCCTTTACACTAACCTTCAAACTAATCTGTCTTTATGCATGCTATTTTAGAGACTATCAGTCTTTGCTACTTGAGTCCACAGATAGCCTCAAAGCACAGTAAATTAGTAACATTAGTTTTATCTCCTAAAGATGTTCAGCTTCTGAGGTTTTATGGCCAGTAAGCTTCTATCCAAACCATTTGGAAATACAGATTGATGTGATTTGTTTAGCTTTGTCTTGGCACAATTTTGAGAAAAAAAGGTTTCATGTTATTGTATGTGTAATGAGTTATGTCTTTTTCTTTAGCACTCTTACCAGCAGAGAAGAGCATTTCCTGTCCTTAGCTCATTTTCAGAGGTATAATTAATAATGTAGACAGTTGAGTCTGCTTGCTTGGACTAAAATAATTAGCAGAGAGTAAACAAACACTTTATGTTTCATTTTATGAATGGTGTGGTGCCACTTTAAATATTTAATGTTTTGATCTGAGTGACCAATCAATTCTTGCCGGATGCCAGGTTACAGCTGTAATCTGGGTAAGAAAGCTGAGCTATGAGCAAAGGTAGACTCCTGTAACCGTTTCCAGCAGCCAAGAAGGGCAGGAGATGGAAGAAGACTGAAAAATAATGTTCAAGAGGAGGGTATGAAAATGTAGAAGCTACTGATAAAGAAATGGTTAAAAAAAAACAACACAGGAAGGAGCGGGATCTGATAAAAAGAAGTGTAGTAGAGCTCAATAACTGATTAGTTACATCTCTATATGAGTTCCTATAGGAAACTGGTGTTTCATATACGTTTAAGTCTCAGGTGGTGACTTACTCTCTTTCCTTTGTATATTAAGGGCAAGAAAAATTAAAAGATATCCCTTTTAGTACAATTTACTGATTTTTTTCTCATAAATATTGATGCTCTGGGGAAGAGAAAACCCAAATCCTGCCCACAGATCAGATAAAGCTTTTGTGTTGAGTGTGCTGAAAACCAGCAGTGATTGCACTTTTGACTTCAGTAAATGTGTTTGCATGTTCTAAGCAACTTCATACACAACCTTAAACTGAACATACACTTGAACAATCTTGACTACAATTTAGTTAATATTATGTGAAGTAACTTTAAGAAATGAATGATAATTTCACCTAATCTTCATGGTGTGTGATAATACTTTTGGACTCATAATAACTTTGGATTTAAATCTGAAAAATTAAAACATACTCCTTACCCTTAAAAATCTCTTCACTTCTGTAGTCTATGTCTTTTTTCTTTTTTTTTTCTTTTTTTTTAATTTCTTATTTTCAAAAATCACAAAAATATCAAGTATCTGATAAATACATAATGAACTAATTTTAAATAAGCTGTTTGATTCACTCAAATGTAGTTCACTTTCAACAGGATAAAATATTCAGAAAGTCATGTTTATATTTATATTATTTTTTTCTGTAGACCAGATGAAGATGCAAGCAGTGTCATGTAAGTGTGGTGAATAATATTATTTTCTGGCTGGTGCACCACTCAGAAAAATGTCCATAGGGTTCACTCCCTGTGCCTGCTTCAGTGCTTTGGCTCTCTTACTGCAGCCCACGGTGAGACTCCTGAGCTCTAACTCAGGACAGGTTTCTCCTCACACTGTTTTATTAGTTATGATCATACTTACGAGAGAGCCTTACCTAAGTTTATGATTTCATAAGGAATTTTCAATGTTGACAAAAAAACCCACAAAAACATCTGCAAACCTGTTGTGTTTGGTATGAAAGCCTCTGCACAGTGATTAATATGGAGCCACACTATTCCATTTGCGGGGTTGTTTTCCAGAGAAAGATCAAGCTTTGGTTGTGATTTTCAGTGGAGCCTACTGCCTTCAATGTTTTAAAGACTGTGCTACAAGTCCCTTGGTGTTTTAGGAAAAGAGGTTTCCTGGAAGTGAGCTCTTGAATGATGAGAGGCTTTGTGTGGGCAGGGATACGGGCTCTGGTGTGCAGGCAACTGGCTCCATCTCATCCTTTTCACCTGTCAGTGACATACATCAATTCAATGATATAGAAACATTGTATGCATGTGCCACTGTCACTGTTCTTTTTCTGCTTTGCAAATAATCAACTAAACATCACAATCATCTGAGAAAAACAGAGAGTATGGGGTCTTCCATATAAAATGATTTGATTTTTTTTTTTCATTTATGCCAAGGTTTTATGACAGAATTTGAAAGCTTGTTTGTTAATGAAAATCCAAAGATTGATGTGAAAATCTGAACTTAATTTTATTCACGTTTTCTTTGTTTCCTGTTGTTTCTTCTTCAGATCAAAAATATTCTCTTGATAATATTAAAAATAAAATTATATTCCCAACTGGGATTGTATTACTGATTTTCACAAACCTGAAAATCTATTTTTAATCCAGTTTGTCTGTTAACTCATAGACCTTATTTTCACAATAAGTCCATTCTCCCATCTATAGAAACTGATACAAGTATAAGGAAAGGGAAAGGGTCATCTACCTATTCATCTGCTCTTCATGGCTTTTTCTGTGACACAGAAACCTTTAAAACTGGCAGAAAAAAAGCAGTTTAAACAGATCACTTTGTTGCTAAGGTAATAAAATCCATGAGCTTTCAGGATAAGCAGATTTTTTTATGATATTTAATGTTCACGGCTGATGAAGAAAAAAGGTAACAGCTTTTTTAAACAGACAAGGTACCTGTGTTGTGGAATAACAGTTTGCAACATTTGGGCAATTTGCAGAGCCAGTACTAGATGAGGTGTAAACGAAGGAGGAGAGAAAATGACCTTTAAGTACCCAGGATGTCCAAGCCCAATGCATTTGTATCACAAATAGTAATTTTAAAAGTATGTATGAGTGCACAGGAAAAGATGAGGGGTTTTTTCAGGTTTGGGAGTAAAGTTTAGAAGACTTTGAACTGTGACAGTCACCTGTGATTTCTGAGATATGTCTTACTGTACTCAGTAAGGGTGGGTGAGCAACTAGGAAGCACTCAGTTTGCAAGTACTCAATGTCAGGTGGGATTTTGTTTGTGGTATTTGTCACCCCTGCTACCAGCATATAAAAATCTGACACAAACTTTTGATTAATATGTTTTTTACTGCACCATTAAGTTTGTCTAGTTTACTAGCAGCATGGGGAAACTCACAAATAAAACTCTTTTTTTCCACTCTTCAAATACAAGTAAAGTAGTTTGTGCAGGCATCCTCAAGGACTTATGTTCTGAAATACATTTATGGAAGTAAATGTTCAGGGGATATTTCTGGCAAAAATTGAAGTAAGTCATGTCAGGGCTCGTCTTGCCAAGGTGCTGAATGTAGGAAGAAAGAATTGATTTTAGTAGACGGAAAATATCCCTTCAGCCAGAGAAAGAAGGTACCCCAGAGCTTTTGGCTGAATTCACATGCCTTGCCATTGAAACCTGTGTGGTTTGCAGCCTGTCCACTGTGGGAGTGTGAGTTTTCCCCTTGAAGATGAAGTTTTATGAGAGGAGGAATTCACAGCACAGTAAACAGTGATGATCTTTGTTAACTCTCATCTACCTCATTTGTCAAGATGATGAATATGTATATGCTCAAGGTTTTAAAAGATAATGTGGTTTGCTATTGGCTCTAATGGGAATTTGTTTTTTTTTTAATAACACAGAATTTTGCTGTTCAGCATAATTTAATTTTATAATGCTCATTTTTTGTGTAAACAGTGGTCTGTTGCCATTTGGTCACACACACGCTGTTTTGCTACAGAAGCTGTTCATCAAAGCAGTGACATTTCACTTTAGGACACGTGTGGAAAACAGATATTGTTGTGGTGCTTGGGAAACGCCATATAATGCATGTGAAAGCTTTGCACAGTCACAGAAGTGGCAGAAGTTTGCCTGAACTCACATTACCAGATAGTGAAATGTAGCCACTTTGACTCAACGTTTTCTCAAACCAAAATGAGACCTGCATTATGCAGACAAAGTTATAACAAATTAAAGGGAGCACTTCCTCACACAGCGTGAAGTCAGCCTGAGGAATACAGTCACATAGTTCATAGATTTGATTTTTAAAAGGGCTGGATAATTTTATGACCAATAATAACATTTTTAGTTATGCATGCTAAGTGAGGTATAATTGGATTTCCTGCTTCACAGCATCAGCTACAGGGCCCCTACATCACTACAGGGGCTGGGAAGGAATTTATTCACGTGCACCCACACACACACAGATCTTCATACCCATACCCGTACCCCTTCTGCATGTAGCAATGAACTTTGCTCATGTGTACTAGGGAATTTTTTGAATAATTGTGCATAAGCCATGGGCTCTGAATAGTCAAGGCCAACATTTACATATCAACAAGAACCATTCAGGGTAACTTCAGTAATTGCGATGCATGTAAAACTGTGTGAATACTGTGGGCACTTTTTCCATTTTTCAAATGTCAGCAAGTCTGGACTCAGCTGCAGAAGGAAGAGCGTGTGTCAAAACTTCAGCTCTTAATATTCAAAAGGCTTCTGGGAATATGAAAAGCTATGCAAGCCTCAGTCAGCACCAGAGTGCCAGATGTTGTCCACAGACACAGTCACTAAAACATGATTGCTAGTTTAGTTAACACATCCTTCAGCCTCTCATCATGGTCATTTCAGAAATCAACGGGAATAAAAAATAGGAGGCCATAACATCACTGCTACTTTTTAAGTATTTAGTTTTAGTGAAAGTGTAGGTGAAAATTAAAAATACACTTGCAAATCGGAGGATAATTGCTTCAGAGAAGTCCAGACTATGAATATGGTGAAGCAGCAAATTGGACTTCTTTTTATTTTGTTGTTTTTCCTGCCATGCTGTATGTTATCTACAGTGGAACGTGAACCTATGGAAGAATGGAGTAAATAATAAGTACTTAGAGGCCTGGTGCATACCAAAGGCAAATAATAATGTCAGGGGCAAGCCTTACATCCCACTGAGGGCACCAGAATTTGCCACAGTCATTCAGAATGTACAGCACTGAATCACTTCTTTAGAGAATTACGCTTTTAAAAATTAAAGTATAACACTCATTCTGTTAAAATGCAAGAGCATGAATTTCATTACTGGACCATCCCTGCGATTAGAGCCATTCCGCAAGTCTGAATCAGGAGTTCAGCCTCGTGAGGAGTCGGGGTGGATGCAAGCACACTAGTACATTGTCGTGGCATGATTAGTGCTCCCTGATTGTGCAGAAAGGAATTAGGCGCTCACTGCTGGACATAGAGTGAGCCCATGATAGAGGAAACTTCATTGCTGCTAATAATTGAATCACCAAGAAGGAGTCCTCAGTTCTGCTGCCAGGACCGCATCTGCTAAATGGAAAATAATGAAACAGCCAGCAGTGGTTCCAAGCATTCCATCTGAACCTTGAGTCTCTATGGCCTCACTCTGATTCAGTTTATCTGCAATTCCTGTGCCATTCACTTCAGAAGTAATAAGGAAAGATGTGTAAAACTGCAATTCTGACCTCTAACAAATTAGCCTCTTGCAAATCACCTTGTCCCGAGCCAGCCTGCCTACACTCTGTTGTGAAGCATGTAGGAAGCACAATCCTAACGAAAGCTACAGCTGAAAACATCACTTCCTAGTGACGATCTATTCCCCTTAGTGGGCAGTTTGTTCAGAATGACACAATAAACACGACCTACCAGGACATTCAAACTGATAAAGTATGCATTAACTTGCTTAATAATATTAAAGCAAATATAAATTATAAACTGGATAATGCAGGTGATTTTTAAAATCTGAAGGGCTGTAGACAAGAAAGGAGAAGTATAATTACAGAAATCCCAAAGAGAATTTTGCATTGATGAAAAGCAACTGATAACCTTCACATCCAGAATTATTTGAATATACATGATGAAATTATTAAAAGTATGTTAAATGAAAAGAAGTAGGTCAGACTATTATATAGTAAGAGAATACCAAGTAAATCCAGAGGAAAGGGGAAAAAGAAAAAAAGAAAAAAAATCTTATGTAATTTTCTCTGAGCAAGTTTCTGAGTAGTAATATTGAGAATACTGGGGTGGTCATTTTCTGTGAAAGGGTAAAGCAAAATTGGTCACTGTGTAGATATTTTTCCTCAAAAAGTAACAATCACCTCAGAGCACAGGGAGAAGAAAAATATGGCCAGAACTCTGTGCTGCCTCAATACAATCTTTTTAACCTAGCTGGACAAGATGGTGAGGTAATATTTTGACCCCTTTTATTGGGTTATAGCAATCTGTTCCCACCTATAGATAGCTATGAAAAGACTAAAAAATAATGAGTGGTTGTGAAAGGAAATTTTCCCCCATTTCTCCACAAATCTGAAATATCAAAACTACATTCTTACCTTTCATCATTCTTGCTCTTTTATATATAAAAAGCTGCACTTTGAATAATCACTAGTGGTCTAATACTAAAAATTCATGTCTCAAGTGAGTCAAGTTTTAATTAAGTTTTTAAAGTATAGCTCAAAAAAAACTCTCAAATTTTCTTCTTTTAGGATATAAATTAAGTTACAATGGCAACTTTTGATTTTTACCCTGAAACAACATTTTCTACCAACAAATATTTTTCAGTCACTTCTTTCTGATTTTTTATAGAAAATAGTGAAGAACTACATGATGGGAGATAGCTGAAGAGGAAGTGTGTCTAACAAAGAACCATGGAGCTTTATATGCCCATAACAATTAAATCACATGTACTCTATAGGAAAGAAGGATATCTGTAGGATAATCCAGAGATTATTACATGAGTTACGAATATTTCCCAGTATTTGTAGAAGATTTAAGGTATACAGAGATGTTAAATGTGTTCCTTTAGTAAGATTCTCCATCTGAAAATATGCTTTGGAATGCCATCAGCGTGGTCAGAACCCCAAACAGGTTAGAAAACATGCTAGGAGAATCACTATGAAAAGACGAAAAGATTAGATAATATTATTTTACAGCGTAAGAACAAGGGAACTGTATATGGTATTTCAGACTACACCATCTGAATTTTGTTCAATTCTGGACCCAGGACTCTACAGGAAACTGAGCTTCCAAATTCAAGGAACCATATTCCTCAATTATTATTGAGTGTGAAGGATAAAGCAAAGCATCTGGAACAAGACTATGCAGACTTAAAGAAGTCTATGGGCTTTCTTTGTATTTTAATTTCTGGAGAGACAATATTTGAAGATGAGAAGGATGAGAGTGAAAAAAGCAACAACATGGACAGGATGATAGAGTAGTCTAATTGCATTATGTTCCTTGATTTATGGATATGTACTAGATTGTTCCATCCTGTCTTCATTTATAAGCACTATCAGCAGGGAAAGGGACTGTATATGTTTATACTGGATGGCACCATAACAGTATTCTTTTTTGTTTACTGCTGGTCCAGAAGGTGATTATGAATGTGTCATGGGAAAGTTCTGCACCCCATCACAAGGGAAAGAGGGTCTGTAGGTTTGGAAACTCTCTTGAATATTTATTTTTCCTCCCTTCCTTGCTGTGTTGTTGTTTCACTCTAAACCAAAGGTCATTCCAAGTAAAAAATATGTTTGTTCTTCGTGTATAGAAAATATCATTAAATTACTGATGTTTTAAAAGATTGAGTTTAGATCCCGTTAAACAGATTTTTATTTGTATTGATGAATTCATTTGACAGCCGTTTACTACCTAAAATATTGCTGCTATCATCTAATGACCAGACATTCTGATTCCATTCACCTGCTCTTTAAATCTAAATGTTGCATTACAAACAATGATGGAGAGTTATGAATTTAATATTTTAAAATTAGTTTTCTAATATCAAGATTGAGCATTGTGAAGCAGGTATTCTAGTAAGAGTTAAACATATTGCATTATCTACAAAGCAAGTGTACTAAACCAAATGTAGATGTCTGAAAACTTTAAAATTCATGTAGGGATATTATCCTTTACCCAGTCATTTCTATCAATACAAACACATGCAGATCTTCATTTCCGCACATGCAAGAATTATTCAAAAGATGAGCGTTCCTCAGGTTTTTCCATGTAATTTGCAAATGTTCTCCTTTAGCACTCTTTGCCATTGCTGAGTGATAAAAAAATTCTGAAAGTCAGTAGAAATACTGCCAGAAGTTGGACTAGCATAAAACTCGTCTTGCTGGATGCTACATAATTTTTATGAGGCTCTGGGTACATTCACTATGCATTGATTTCACAGTAACTGAATTAGTCTGTAAATAATAAACTTACAGTTTTGGATTAAAGAGAAAGATACTCAACAGAGGTAACAGCAATAAATGATTCTTTGAAGATGAGAGATGCTCACTGTGTCATTCACTAAATAATATTGTTTGATTTGAGTGCTCTAGTCTTTGCAGCAGTGTGAGAACATTCCCCCTGGACTTTTGCTCAGAAATAACTGATGTATTTCTTAGAGAGGGAGGGCAAATTATAGCAGCTCTACCCTTGAATAAATTTCTTTAATCTGTGTGTGTGTGATTTCTTTAATCTGTTGTGGTGAGAGGGAAGAAGGAACTTGGATAAGGAAGGAAACTGGATGGTGTTGCTCTTTAATGAAGATGCTCTTGGAGAGCTATGGGAAAAGGAAAGAGGCCTGAGATGTGACCAGAAAGCTTCTTTGCATATTCCTTTGTGTTATGTAGGTGGTTTCCGAGCTGTAGCTTCAGCACTGAGATCCATCACTCAAGTCTCTAGGTAGTCCATGGGACACAACACCACATCTTATGAAATTACTATGATTCCATGATTCTATCACAATGAAGAAAGGATGGCAAATCAGAGCATAATACCCATTTCTTACAAATCACGTGGTAACGTTAAGATAAGAAGTTGTTGGAGGAATTGAGAAGCATATATTTTTTTACTTGATGTTACTTGGTATTCCTTTATCAAAGAGAATGAGAATTATGAAAGATCTAAGGATGTTTGGTGAAAATGTATAGCTAGGTTCCAAAACCCAATATCAGATACCAAACGTAAGTGGACTGGCTTTCAAAAAGGCTAAGCTACCATTGGCTCCCTTTGTCTTCAGTGACAGATGATGTCTTTCCGCTTTATGTTTTAAATAGGATTAGCCAATACAACATTGAAACAATACAGTTCTGAAAATCTACATCTTTATAACAATATTTAACTTAACCTACAGCATGAGAGGGGATACTGGGTCTCAAAATGTGTCAATCTAAATTTTGTTTCTGAAAGTATAGGCAGGAAGAAACTGAAGGAAAGGTAATGGTCAGGTAAATTGGCAAAGATATGGAGAATATTTACTTAACCAAATAAGGCAATTGCTATGTCATGTTTGATATTTGAACACACACCTATAATAATTCACGCAGGGATGGAGCCCATTCTAGATGTCATATGTTCATCTCTTTAACATGGTAAAACCCAGCATCTGTATGTACTTCGTTACCATCTTCATCATTCCGCTTGTTTGACCTCACCTTCAGAAAGTCCTCATGCTTTATGTTAATTATTAAAAAGTCAAGAGCGGAATTTAGACTTGTACAGCAAGTCAGTGGAAAGTGATTACACAAGTGTCTTCAAACTTTTAATCCTGATTTCTGAGGAGGTTTTGCTGACAAAAATAAATTAATTTCTTTGTTGTAAGGTCACAGTAATTAAATACATTCAGTAGTTCTGTGGCCATTACTTATAACCTCAAGACAGAGGGTTTTGTTTATTTTAGATTAATTTGTGTATTTTCCAGTATTACAGTAGAAACCCTGTAACAAGGGAAGAAGGAACACACAACACGGACCAAGGAGAGATCAAGCCTACAAGGTGCTTGCTGTGAGAGTTTGGAGAGCTTGTGAGCCTTGGCCTCACTGCCAGAGAAACAGATATGATAGTTACTCATCATTAAAATCTGCAGTGTCTACAGCTAGAGGATACTCATAGTTGAGTTTGCATTACTGAGCCTGAGCTAGCAATGTACAAAAGCAGGTGCGGTCACATTGCCTGGTGTCCCTATCACGCTTAATGCAAATTCTAGTGAGAAGCTGTGAAGATGGCCACTGTGGACTGGATCCATGGCACACTGAACCCAGTGGAAACACTCATTAGCCTTTAATTCAAGACATTAATGCTGAATTAATTAATTAATGCTGAATTTAATTCAAGATGTTAATGTTGAATGTTAGTATATGCTGCATTGTGAACATTGGCACTAGTGCTGCTTTCTATTAATGAATTCATGTCGAATGTTACTTTGTCAAGGCAGTGTTTTGTGTACAGGTCTATTTTCTCAAAAGCAGCAGAGAAGTGTTTGATGAAAGAAGCGAACATTCTTGTTAAAGGTGGTAAACCGTTTTCAATACCATGTGCACTGTATTTGTTTTGAAATTTTATTATATTGACTTCTGTGTAGACTCTAAAGGGTTGAATTCACTATTTGAAAAACGATCTGTGAAAAAATTACATAGCTTTTTCATTGTTTTTCTGTCCTATTGTATTCAGTTTTGTATTTTACATTTTCAATTGACTACCTCAACACTGTAAATCTTCCTAACTGAAATCTCATATGCTTTGAGATGTTTGCAGAGAAAGTACCCTCATAAGCAAACAAAAGGCAAATGAAAGATTTTACATTATATTAAATGAAAACATTTTTTTTTACTTTAACAATATTTTCTGAGGGTTTCATTAATAACCACACAAGGATTTATTGCTCAATATAACTTAAAAAAATAAGGAAAATAAAATATCATCTGAGACTCTCAATAACAGCTCTTAGTTCTCAATTTATTTGTCATATGCAATTGAACAAAATTAGTATTGTATGTAAAATCTGAGATTTGGATTTTTAAAAGATCTATTTAGGAAGAAGTTTTGTATAAGTTTGAATAAGTATATGTAGGTATAGATATGTGTGCACATAGTGTTTTAATATACATTTTAAAACATACCCTTTTTCATTTTTGCTTGCAATGGCAGGCTTATAAATGATTTAGGAATGAACTGGCATATCTTACATTTAGAAGCATAATAAAATACTGTAATTTTTAGAATACCTCTCTCTAAGGCTTTCTTTTTGCCCAAAGGGTTTTAGAGTCAATGCTCAGTTACAGCCTATACTTCCTTAGGTGTCAAATTTTATATGTTGGTTTATAGATTGAATGGAAGAGGACGTAAACTGCAGCAAGAACCAGATGCTGAAATGAGTTCCACACATGCAGTTTCTGTAGAGGTTGAATGTAGTTAGCTAAACAAGCTGAACTGTGGAATAATGACTGAGTCTGATATTTAGACAAAATCCTAATTCAATGTCTGAGGCAGCAGTCTTATCAAAGTCTTCCACTAAGATGATTCTTTGATTCATAATTTCATGGTGATGGTTAATCTAGCATAGTGTTGGCCATTGGTCAATAGTTATGCAACTTCAAACATCTTATTTCTTCAAAGACTTCACTAAATCACTATTTGAATTATATTTTCTCAGACTTAGAACTGACAAGTTATTGTCCATTGAAAATATTTTTCATCACAGTAAAGGGTTTCAGCATCCTGTTATTATTTTCTTTGTTAACTAAAGCAGTAAGAATCATATTTCTGAGATGGTAGTTCTAAAGCTTCGAAGATCTTTAGATCAAGTTCATGAAAGAGAGAGCATGAAGTTTTTCATACTCAGAAACAGCTTTTCCATTGTTACATATTAATCAGCTACTTTCAATTCTTCCATAATATACCGTGGCTTTTCAGTCACTGACAGTTTTAAGACTGCAGTATAATCTGCCTTTCAAAATATTAATTTTGCATAGCATATTCATTATTTGCCTTTAAGAGGAGAAGAGATGATGACATACACCAAATATATAATAATCATAATTGGAAATATTTAACTAAACTTATCTTAATAAAATATTTCTGGGAGTTCAGCAGTACAGAATGCTATAAGAGAGAAATACATGTACACTTAGGAATTAAGTAATTAATTCATTTTTTTCTGATAAAACACTGTGAATTCTGCAGTCTAACAATTTAAATTGAAAATAGTAATTAAGAGAAATGATTGAGGAAGTTGATATGAAAACACATATACAGTCTTGTAGTGGATTTGCCTGGACCAAGATTTGGTAGCAGGGAGGCTACTGGGGTGGCTTCTTTAAACAAAGAGCTGCCAGAAGCTTCCCATGAAGCTCACAGGGCTAGTGCCATTCCGTTCTAAGATGGACCCTGCAGCAGACCCAGGCCTAGCCAATTAGTGACAGAGGTAACACCTCTGTGATTAATGTATTTGAGAAGGAGAAGAAGTTGCTGTGCAGTTGCTAAATATCTCCACAGACACCAAGGTCAGTGGAGAAGGAGGAGGAGGAAAGTGCTTAGGCCCTGAAAGAAAGACTCCCCTGTGACCTGTGGTGAGGCCATGATGAGGCAGCTGTGCCCCTGCAGCCCATGGAGGCCACCGGGGAGCAAAGGTCCACTCACAGCCCATGGAAGATCCCACGCCAGAGCGGGTGGATGCCTGAAAGAGGCTGTGAGTCTGTGGGAAGCCCATATTGGAGCAGGTTCCTGGCAGGACCTGGGAGTCTATGGGGAGAGAGGAGCTCACATTGGAGCAAGTTTGCTGTCAGGACTTGTGATCCTGTGAGGGACTCAGGCTGGAACAGTTGTTACCTGAAGGACTGTTCTCCAAGTGCATGACCCACGTTGGACCAGTCCGTGAAGAGTGGCTCCATGACAGAGCAGTTCATAAAGAGCTGTAGCCCATGGGAAGGACCCATGCTGAAGAAGTTTGTGAAGAACTATGTCCCGTGGGAGGGAGGAACCCCACAGTGTAGTAGTGGGAAGAGTGAGGAGGCCTCCCCCTGAGAAAAAGCATCAGCAAAGTCCATCTGTAATGAACTGACTGTAACCCCCATCCCCCATCTCCTGTGCTGCTGAAGGAGACGGAAGGAAAGTCCTGGGAAGAGGGCAGGGTTGGACAAGATGTTTTAAGATTCAGTTTTATTTCTCTTCTTCCTGTTCTGATGATTATTTAATAAATCAAACAATTCTCCCCAAGTTGAATCAGTTTTACAAGTGATGCTAACTGCTGAATGATCTCCCTCTCCTTAACTCACAAACTTCCTTATATTTCTCTCTCCCCTGTCCAGTTTAGGAGGGGGAGTGATATTACTACTTGGTGGGCACCTCGTACCCAGCCAGGGCTAAACCACCACAACTCTGCAAAAAGACTCCTAAGTGCTAAATCCCTTCTTATTCTTCCATTGCAAACTGTGCAGCAAAGCACAACTCAACTGACTTCAATTAAGGACCTAAATATTATAAAGATGGACACTACTAACAATTTTGAGAAAGACTGACAATTTTGTGATTCACAATTTTTGCCTGTGGACAGTGCTCTCTACTTGCCTTGCTCTTTTAACGTTGCAATCATATACACATGGATTAAATTACTACAGTTGTTCAGTAGTAGTAGTTTCCCTTTTAAAGCTGTAATACCTTATCCTATACCCTAGCTGTAGTATTTACACATTTTTGATCGTTGCAAATGATAATTAAATATAAACAAGTAACATATGAGGAAATATCTCTTTTTGTCTATACTTAAGTTTTGTCATTTAAAGCAGTGTCTGTGTATCTACTAGGCAGTTACAGCAGTGTTTAACTGGGAACCTTTTTCGGTTTCAAATGTTTAGCTCAATACTCACTGTTATCCCCTTTCTCTTAAATCTGGGACAGCATTGCAAGCTCAGAAAAAAACATTAGGTAGATTCTAGATCCCTCTTTAAATGAATTTTCTTCCTCTGGTAAATTATTTGCATTGGCAGTTCTGCTTACAACTAATCTGATCAAACTCCAAAGTCCAAAGACCAGATCTTAACTTTTCTGAAAAATAAAGATACTCAAATTTGTCATATACTAAGAAGTAAAAGTGATGAAAGGTATGTTGAGGAGTATTTATTGTGTGTTGTGCTGGAGAGTAGGCGACATCATTGAGTCTGATATTCCTTTCAATGATATAAATGAAACTACTAGTTAATGACATTCACATTATATTAAAAATTAGACTGTTGATTCTTAAAAGTTTCCTCAGTTTCTTTCAGTTTACTTTTTTTCTAATCAATATTACGTGACAAATACATTCTTTTAAGGTCTTGTAAATACCATAGTGATAAGTGCCTTTTCAAAGACTGGTTCTGATATTATAGACGTTTCCTTATATCTTGACAGATACATGCTAATTTTACTTGCTTACTTTGTGTCGTATTACATGGAAAGACTGTGAAACTCAGAAATAAAGTACTATGTAATGAATTAGCTCCAATGATAAATAACCTTTTTATTATACAGCAGAGTAAAATGTCATTAATTTAAAATGTGTTAAATGGAAATCTGAGAACTATGTCACTAGGTATAGTGGGACATATTCCTGCGGAGTGTGATTAGTCCTTTAATTCTTGAATATATAAGAATTGCTGTGAAGCAGAACAGTCAGACATATCCAATAAGAGGCATCAACTACTATCTCATTAAAGGAAAAAGGAATCTATGGACATGGGAAGAATCTACAAGTTATTCTACTTCTGAATTAAAACCTAAAATAGTTTAAGGATAATGAGAATAAAGATGAGGGCTTTAAAGCTTATTGTTTCCTGTGAAGAAATAGCACATTCAGCATATATTTCAAATGGCTGAAATATTGTGACAAACCTAGCCTAAAATCAGTTGCAATAGGCCTTTGAAAAGTGGACTTGCATTTAACTGAAGTTATTTTTTAAGACAAAAGGAGGGGAAAAACAGAAACTTGATTCAGTGTGTAATAGAAGGACACAGGTAGTTAAATTGTACATTTTAAGATATATCATTGTATTTTGTTGCTCTTCAGGTTTATTCTTTGGCTATCAGAAGCTATCGGTGGTTGTTTATGACCTTAGATATGTGTTTATGACTTGAACACAGAGAATTTCCAGAGAGCACATCTCCAAAGTCTCCTTTCTTAAACTGAGCCTTCATAGCAGTTGGCCACTGTTGGGGTTCTGAGCTGCTCTATGAAGACCTCCAGGGTGCTTCTCTCACTCAGCTGCCTTACATATGACTTTTAGGATCCTGATTTAAGAAGTCAAGATTGCTCAATGGGAAAGAAACATCTATCTTTTAGAGACTGGGAGATGTAACTTAGGCAGTCTGGATATGATCCTGAAGGCTTCATTTATAGCTCATTAAAATGCCCTATTTTTAAGGAAGGAAAAGCACTTGCAAAGATTTACTAAGAAATATTTCTTCGCTTTGCAAAACTACAGCTTTAAAAAACTTTTTTCTGTCATTCTCTTTTCATGGAAAATATTACCTTCATTTTTATTCTTAAAATTATAAAGAACTCCCATTAATAACTACATGATATATACCAGTAAGACAAAACAAAGCAAGTGCAGTTGTACAGCCTATGTACTGTCTAAAGAAAGTCACTTAAATCTTACTGCAGTCGAATATCTAGAAAGACCATAATGCCATTTGACCAGATATATCTCAGGTTAGGCAAGCTGTTTCACCAGTCAGTTTTGTTAATGTAAAGTGATAGCTTGAATTTGCACACTGAAGGCTGTAGCATCATTCTTGGATGAGCTGTGTTGTTTTTCCTGCTTTTCCCCTTACTCCATTCTAATTCTAGACCCATTAGTATGCAGTGGAACGCATTCATTTAAATTCAGTATGTGGTAATGGCTAGAATACAACAGAGGTGCAGTGAGGCTCATTATCAGAGGCTGTAGCATGTGCACAGTCCCCTGCTAACTCCTTACCTTTCCAGTCCCAGGTCCTGAGTGGGAGCTGCCCTAGACGATCTGTCCATCTGAGCTCATTGTTAAGGCCTGAGAAATTCCTGCCCTCAAGCCTTCTCCTTTCAAATTTGCTGTCAGGGTCTGAATGGTTTTTGCCCTCAGGCTCTATTCTTTCAGACTGATCATCAGAGTTTGAATGAATGTTGCCTCTAGGTTGTCTCTTTTCAGTTTCAATTTCAGAGTTGGAGCTCTTACTGCCCTCAGATTTTCACCTTTCAGTTTCAGTATTCAGGTTTAAAGAACCACTGCCTTTAAAGACTTTCCATTTTAATATTTTCTTTTGTCGTGCTTCAGTTATACGCAATTGCATTGCTCGCATTGATGATGCCTCTCTTTTTACATTTCTCAATATTCATCCGAGTTGGTTTGTTTAGGATTTTCTTATCACTTCCTCTTCTACACTTATCCTGTGTTGCGATGTGATAAGAATCCTCACTGGTTATGGATTGTGGATACAGAGCATGCTTTGCATTTCGTGAAAAAATGCAAGTACTTTTTTACGCCATTTGGAATACTGCATTGAACTTGGTAGAATTTGTCCATCTCTTTATGCAATGATACCTTCTAGTGTTTACTGGAGTCTTCAATTCCAAAAGACAAATCTTTATTACTGAGCTTTCTATTACAGTATTGCTTTTAAAGGTGCATCTGAATTGCCAAATGATAATAGCATGTGTGTAGATGTTTGGGATGTTGCCTTTATAATTTGTATTCACTTCCACACAGCACTCCTCACTTCTGATCTATTTTCAGTGGGCTTGACTGCTTTAACCCTAGAGATTTTTCTAGAAAATGAGTGAATTTCTTCCACCAGCTCCTTGGCCTTTAAAATTTTCCTGCATGCTGTACTCAAGACCAAACTGTATGCTACTGCTCTGTTTCAGGAAGAAGCAGAGGTAAAATTATGTGCGATAGCTTCACAGAACCATAGAGAGTAGAGAAGGGAAGACATGTCTGGAAATTGTGGGTCTAACTGCCTGCTCAGAGCAGGGTCACTTATGGCATATTAGCCAAGCTGTGTCTGGTTGGATTTTGCATCATAGACCCTCTGGGGAATCTGTTTCAGTGTTTGGCTTCCATCACATTACAAAATTTGGGGTTTTTAGGTTTAAATGGAATGTGATGTATTTCAATTTGTGCCCACTGCCTCTCATCCTTACGCTAGCTTTATAGCATAAATTTTATGTTCAAAACACAGGAACTTCAGCCAATTGGATTTGCTGTGTTAGATGAACCTTTCCTTGTTGGAGATACAGAAGCTTGATATTAAACCAGATCAAAACATGATCTCAGAGAGAAACTAGTGTAAAAGTTAGTATTGACACGTGCAACCTTTTCATAAGGAGCTGGTTTGTTTTCCCTCAGAAGCAATTTACATCTCTGAATGCTTTAAGTTCAAAATGTAAAGATACTTGTCTTTATTCTCCTCAACAAAGAGCTGCTATTTATTCTCTTGAGTACAGGTGTATTATATTCACTTATCACTTGCATAACTTTTTTTCTTCAAGCTGAGTTTCAGTATCCGTAAGGATTGAATGAGGCCAAGAAAAGAGAACCAGGATGCAGAGTATGGTCCAGAACATGAGTCTTGATTATTATTCAAAATGGATAAATCCATACTGTGTGTACAAAGCATGTAATGCCTTTTGTACTCCTTCTCCAAAGGTTTTTAGACTCCAGTGGTAGCTTCCTAAAGGAGACAAGTTCTAGTGTGTACTTAGCCATCACCAGAAAGTGTTTCATTCTGTTCTCCTATGCATCTGTTTGACATAGCAAATAACCCAAATCTTTAAACCTAGTACTGCAGTCACATCTAACCTACAATAATGGAAGGGTTGTTTCCTATGGGTTTAAGACCACTTCCAACAGCCACTTGGTGCATTAATGAGAAATTGGAGTCTGCTGTTTTAATTTTCCTCTGCTGCAATCACTTTGTCATCTTTCCATTGAAGTAAGGAGGACCCAGGATTTAGCTTCTTGATCTGTTAAAAATAAAAAATAAAAATTATAGCCTTGCATTTACACATTTTACTACCATGGAATGTGAGCATTTAGAAACCTGAGAGTTTTGACAAATGAGTATCCACTAGACAATGAATAGTCCTTATATATACATCATATGTTCAATAGTAAATTTTCATCGAAATGTGATTTATATTGCCCATTAAAAGCTCTGTGTCACTTCTCTTTTATTAAGGTGACTTACATCACATTAGATCACATATTCTGTGGGATGGTGTAGGACAAGGAAAGACACATGGAAGGTAACACTGAAGGTAACACAATTGTTCCCTTGCAATGATCTGTCGCTTTTCATTCAATTTAGACTCCTACCCATGTGTGTGTAGAAGGAAATATATCCCATGGTCTTGTTTAGCCTAATTTTCAACAAGTGGTGCAAGACCATGGGGAAAAAAAAAAACAGAAACTTGAATTATCCCTGAAATAAATAAATAAATAAATAAATGTGTCTGTTTGCTGACATATATTAAGTGCGTGATGTGATTTTCCTGATTGAGTACACAGCAAAATGCAACAGTAATTTTTTCAAAAACTATATTCTGTGAGAAATCTCTTGTGCAGCATGGTCATATGAATCACTTCCAAATTAAAATAGGACTTCTCTTTCGAGCAATCATTATTCTCTTTTAGAAGAACAGCTATTGTGCACTCAGCAGCATAATGTCCTTGATATATGAAAAGATGAATGCGAAAAGATTTTGTTAATTTTGTCATAGGTAAGCAAATTTTATAAAAGATGTTTGAAAAAGGAGTATGTCTGAAATGCTAATGGGTATTTGAAGGTTTTATTTTGTCCTGCTCAGGGTCCGAGATTTGAGAATTCAATGTGTTTAACCTTTATTCATTTCGTTTCCACATCAGGATATTTATTAGACTTATGCATGTCAGACTAGGTTCTGTTTTTCCAGGTCCCTCTTTTTTTTTCTTTGAACATATCTAAGTGGCTGATGCATCTTGGCTTTGACCTTTCATTGAAACCTCAGACCATTGTACTTATTTGTGGTATTTTCTGTTTTTCATGTAGTTCTGTCCTAATTATCTCTATTCTGTCTTTTTATCCAACCTTTTTCAGACTCCTCTCAAGTTACTTATATTTTATATCCAGTCCATGCTAATAATAAAACTTGTTTTTATGTGATGTCTTGGACTCCTGGAAAATTCTGAGACCACATCTGGGCCCCTCAGTTCAAGAAGGACATGGAGCTTCTGGAGAGAGTTCAGTGCAGAGTCACAGAGATGATGAAGGGAGTGGAGCGTCTCCCTTACGATAAAAGGCTGAGGGAACTGGGGCTCTTTAGCTTGGAGAAGAGGAGGCTGAGGGATGATCTTATTAATGTTTACATATACATAAAGGACAAGTGTCAGGAGGATGGAGTTAGGCTCTTCTCAATGGCAGTGAGTATAAGCTGAAACATAAGAGGGTCAAAAATGAAAAAAAAAAGGAAAAATTTCTTCAACCTGAGGGTGCAAGAGCACTGCAATAGACTGCCCAGATGGGTTGTGGAGTCTCCTTCTCTGGAGACATTCAGAACCCACCTGGATTAGTTCCTGTGTGACCTACTCTAGGTGGTCCTGCTCTGGCCAGGGGATTGGACTAGATGGTCTTTCGAGGTCCCTTCCAACCCTTAAGATTCTATGATTCTGTAATACGGGTTGTTGGTGAACCTATGTCTATCTATCACAGAACAGATGTAGTGGACCAACTTACTCTGATATAAAATACTGTTATTCACAGCCAAGATCAAATTTGGTTTACTTATCTGTATTATATTGGGAAGAATACTGGGAAACCACATTGCTTTAAAAATAATTTTAAGTTAATGGCTCTAAAAAAGTACTTCTTTATGATACAATACAACTTTCATTTTATGAGTAGGTCTTTATTTAATGAAAATCAACAAAGCTCTACAGAAGACAGTTAAACATTTAGCAAAATTATCCACATCTGTCTTTAATGAAGACCAAAGAACATTGCTGAAGAAATTTCAAATATACCCAAAATTCAATTATTTGAATAAAAAAAAAGAGTTTAAAAACTTATTCTTGTTAAAGTTCTTTAATATTAATAAATCCACTGTCAAAAATCATGTATATGGCTGCAGAGAAATTACTTTGTATTAATAACACAAAGAGATTTTGACCCATCAGATTATATTTATGGTATGTAATTATTATTTATTTCTTTTTATATTAGGAACTGCGATAGTAACACTGTTTAATAATTCATTTTGATGTAGATATGGTGCACTTAAGGATACCCTGTGATGGAATGAGATTCCATGTTGTGAAGCCATACAATGATGGTATAACCTCTATTATGCTTTCTATGTACTATTGCTCCAGTAAGTACTCTTTTGTAATGTATTATTTACTGTTGTCTTATTCTTCTGAAAATGATACTTTTGATGATTTTTATCATTTAGTTTCATTCTTATAATAAAGTGGAACAAATTTGAGAATGCTGCCTGTGTAGACTTTTTTTTTTAATTACACTAGTAAGCTCAGCAATGAACTATAAAGTCTCATAATCTTTATTTCACAACTCAAGGAGAAATATTTTTAAGATCCAAACTAAGATTGAAATTCTGTGTTTGGCTGATCAGCACAAAATCAGAATAATTAATTATTCCTATAGGCGTAAATAATCAGAGTTAAATTGAAATAGGAAGCTATAAAGAAGGTAATTTCAAGATTGTTAATCTGTAGTAAATAGAAAGGTCTTGGCGGAGGCCTTTCTGGAAACTACTAGAGTTTCTAAAAGAATTGTAATTGACTGATTTAATAAAAATATAATTTTACCTGTACTTTTGTTTAATGTTTCAGAAATAATAGCACCAGGAGCCACAATATGGACTGCATTTAGGACATAGTCAAAGGGACATATTTAACTTGCTTAGTACTCAATTGATAATTCATAATTTGAACCAGATAGCATAGATTCTTCATACCCCAATGCTGTCATTATTTCAGAATAAATTGACTGATGTCAGATAGGAATCGGGAATGATGGCTTAAACCACTATAATTGCATTTGAATGTATTCTTGTTACTAAAATTCTTCTCTGGTGATATTAATGTCTTTCAACCCAATGCCTGATTCAGGCTTGAATGGGTAAACAGATTCTTAGAACTCCAGTGAGTAAGTTGAAAACCTTGTTCTGGCTAAAACTCATCAACCCTGTCCACATTATAAGGACTCACACTGTGGCTTGACTATCAAGTAAGCCAACAGGCATGGTTAGTTGGTAAAAAGTGGAGCCAGAGTGTGATGTTGAGTCAATCTCAATATCATTTATCACATGCTACCCCATGACTTCACGTTCTGAGGGAGGTGTAACGGTTTGCTTTTGGATGTTTCCTCTTCCTTTCCATTATTAGAGAAGATATGTAAGGAACAAGTTTAGACAGGAAGTTTTTAGATGCACAAAACTAGGTAAGATGGTTCCAAACTCTCCATGACAGAGTGATTGGAACTAGATGATCTTTAAGGAGCCTTGCAACCCAAACCATTCTGTGATTCAAGTCCCATTCAAGCATCACCAGAACAGGCATCTGTAACTTCAGTAATTTCTTGAGACAAGAAAAACACTGTTAGTCACAGGAACACTCATGATGGTCCCTCAGGCTATGCTAGATACAAATCTTTTCTAATTACAGGCTTCTTTTCTGCTTTAAAACTTCATGTTGAATGTGAAGGGTGCAATCATGTCTACCTTTCTTTTGACCATGGTCTGTTTTTGAAGGAGGAAGTGAAGTCCTTGCTCCCCTATGCCAAGGTGAACGAATTGCTTGTTGATCTGCAGCATGTGCATCTGTATCAGATCTTATAATCACAGACCTTCATTAGATTCAGAAGCAACAGGAAGCATTGCTCTTGGCCAGTTCAGAGTTCACATGGATATAAGAGACAGAAAATGTCTCTTCCAAAAGTGCAATGACAGAGGAAATTATTCAGATAAGATACATGTTGATACATTCTGTTGTGATGGAGTAAGAATTTATGTGCTACTTCTAAGAAATTGATGTTCATTGCTTTTGAAACAAAGTATGATGCAACTCATAAAGATGGCAATGCTGATAGCATGAATGTGACTGATCTAGATCATTTTGGTGAACTTCAGCTCAAACATAGGCATGGCTACCGAAAGCAGTACAGATATAGATGGATCTTTCATCTCTGCTTCAGAAAGGTGAAAAATGGCCTTTTTTTTTTTTTTTAATTATTCTTTTCAGGAATGCCATATAATTCCACTCCCATTTTTCTCAAATACCTGAGGATTTACACTGTTTTAAGTAATGGTAGAACATGACCTATTCCAGTCAGAAATAGGATCACAGGTTTACTTCTGCATCATCTTCGGGCAGAAAACGCTGTTTTATTTTTCACAGAAGCAATTTTTCTTAAGGAATAGGTACTGGAACAAAGCACAGATTCTTCTCTAGCGAGGAGAACTGGAGGTAAAAACAGTAGAATTTGGTTTCATCTGCCACAAACACTGAGATCTAGGAGTGAACTTGTGTGTTGTTAAGTAAATGACATAAAAACTAAAACCATTTTTTTCCCCAGAAAAATAAGAAAACAAGTATTTGCAAAGTTTAGCACAACAGCATCCATGTAGATTACATTTATAAATGCTACTTGTGATTGTAAAGTAGTACAAAACTACGGGAAATACAAATCCTGAGGTAAAACGTCGTTTAATTCTTGCCCTTTATTGCATAAGATCAAGGTACAAAGCTCAAGTGATAAATAAATGAACTCAAAATTAGTTGGTCTACTTTATTTCAGTGGCATTGATTTCTCTCCATAACAATTCTGTTTTGTCTAACACTTGTCAAAAGATATGAACTGCGTAATTTTGTCTTTTTAGAAAGACCCAACACATTCCTTCCATATGAATATTAAACATTGCTATTATATAGCAATATATCTACAAAAAAAATAATCAGATTAAGACATATATGATGTGAATATCTTCATCTTATCTAGTCACCCTAGACTTGCCTCATATGTATTGCTAGAACATCATCAATCTCATCTTAAGGTAAATATTGAAACCAACATAGATTGTGTCCTAAAGTGACTGGGTTTTTTTTTTCTGTTCTACTTAAATGGAACTTAGGTTGACTTGCATAGATATGGGTTAATAAGATTAGATATATGTAGATAAATGAGATGAATAGCCACATTACTTGTATGAAGTGTTTGTTAAAAGATTTTTGGATATAATTATTTGTTGATGTAACTATTCTTTTGTCTAGAATAAAGCAAAGCTATTGGCTATGTAAATTGAGAAGGAAAAGAAGCTAAGATGCTTCAGCAAAAGTACAGAAATTTTCACAATCCTGAGATGACCATAGACAAAGGAGCTCAAGAAAGGGGTAGCATGAGAAATTTTTACCATGTAGTCTACTTAAACAGAAATTTGTATGATTTGGAAGTGCAAACATGGTTATTAAGATTAGATATAAACTAGTGTTGAGCTAGACCATTCTCTTTTAGACCTTAGCAGGAGACTTTGATAGGTGAGGCAAGAATTTCCATTTTCTCTTTCCTCATCTACTACTAGCCTAAGCTGATTCTCTGAATTCTGTGCTGAATGTATAGTATTATCCTCAGAGGGCAGACTTGCAACACTCTGCATATTAAGTACCCCAGAGCATCCTTCTCTCCTTTTTAAAAAGTGTCTAGAACTTCCTTTCCCTGCCATGCCTTCATCATCTGCAAAATAGACCATTATTTTTGTCTTTTGCCTCCTTCTGCTATAGCAGTTTATGTTATAATGCCTTTGGGAGAAGAGCTTTGCTGTATGTTAATCTCACTTTACTGTATTTTATCATTTGAGGTGATGGTCCCTACAAAATTAAAATCTGCATTGAACTAGGAAAAAATAATGCTTATCCTCTGAAAGCTGAGGATTAGAGAAGCCATTTGAGTGCCAATCTGATGTGATTAGTAAAAAAAAAAAAAAGACATAAAGAAAAATAAAAGAGGGGTTGAATGACCAGAATTTCAATACGTGTTAGTTTTTATTCAACTTTAATAGAAAAAAAATATAGATTAATCTTTTAGAATGTGCTTTACTAAACGTGAGATTTGAAACAAATAGAAAAAAATCTAAACCAACAAAACACAATACTATCTATAAAACCATTGAAAAATGCTTCTTGGACAGTTGGGATTTTTAAGATTCATTTTTTCAAGGCAATTAATTAACTCATCACAAAGGTTGGGTTTTTTTTGTAATTAATAAATATTTTTTCAGGAAACAAATATGAAAATAAAATTTTCAGTTCCAAGAGTAGTAAAATAGTTCACACTAGTAGGATTATCTGGGATTTGTATACCTGTGTATTGATATTAATGTTAGAATGGCATACTCACCTTTTTATATATCACCCTGCCTACCTTAACTATGAAGTTTCACCTAAAAACACCTTTTGTTCTCTTGCTGATCTTTTGTCCATGAAAGTGACAGAGACACTACCTTTTTCTACTTACTCAAGTAAAGTTGCTTCCTTATGAAAAACGCTTCCATATTCTTCTACAGCAAATTTAACATCACAGGCAACTTACCATTCGAAAACAGGATTCTTGGTAATGTCATGCTGAAATGTGAACATTCCTGAACGATCTGCTTTGACTAGATATCCCCTCAGGTATTTAGAGTTACTTCCTGACAGTTCTGGATTATGAATAATTCCCATTCTGATCAGCATCTTCACTAAAAGACAAGAACTGTCAGGTAAAAAAATGAAGAGATTTGTTTTAAGTTGCTGCTAAACTTTCTGGAAAATCTTTGGTTTATGGCAATTAAGTGAACTCTGAAATAAGTACATGTACATAGCTACATATTTTTCTTTCTTACATGTATGCATATATATCTATAATTTTAAAAAATGGAAATTTTGGCTGTCTTTGCCAGATGTTGCAATATAGAAGAAAGATATTTGTACAAAAACCTTGAATAATACGCATGTTTTAAGACATTAATATGCATTCTTTGCAGACTATAAAAAAAAAATCAAGATTTAACTGCTTTTCTCCTGTAAGCTACATTTTCAGCAAATGATCTGCAACTTTTCATTAACTTTTAATGCAACTGGAAGGAAATTATATACTAAATTATCATCTTGGACTATTGAAGTCTTAATAAGTCAGTGCAACAGCAAAAAATTAAGTTCTGCTATGATGAATATGGGTACTGCTAATTTTTTATTTAACACAACAAAGCTTGTTACTAATTTATATACATCCCGTATGTCAACCTAAAATTTTTCCTTATGGCAAATCTGCCTGGTTTAGACACCACAAGAAATGAAGCAAACTCTCCCATCTTAGTATGATGTGTAATGAATGCACCTCATGGCTATTCCTAAAATCTCAGAATTGTGGAAATTCAGCCAATTCAATGCTCAATGTTTCCCATTGTTTTGCTTCGGGAAACATTTATTTCAGCAGTGTATGATTCATCAAGCCAGAGAGATGTATAGAAGCATTTCATTATTTTTTTGTATGAGCAAAGCCCAGTGTTGTACATGCAGAAAAGCTAATGTTCTTTCTTTTGGTATCATCTAAACTTAGCTTTTGCTATAAGCTATGCTGCTTTATCACTGTTTCTCTGTATATATGCTGAGAGACACAAAACATGACCATAGCTTAAATTCTTCGCAAATCATTGCTGAGCTTTCTCCTTGTGGACTGTATATGATGAAGAGGTAGAGAATAGATCTACAGCAGCATTTTCATTCAAATCAAGAGTGCACTTTTGAACTGAATCTCCCCCAAGCTCTGCTTTGGGTCATACCCAGAACAGTCTTGGAGAACATGCGCTGGATTCTTCATGTATGAACTAAACTTATGTTCCAGGAATACACCTAATGCAGTGTATATATGTTTCTCCCATATGTATAATTTGTAGGAGGTTATTAAAATTTCTCTGAAAGTGTGACTAGGGATTTGTGATTTGTAATGTAGAGGGCAATGCAAATGTGGTACCATGACTAGTGTGTTACACTACTCCTACTTACCAGTGAAGCATCATTTTCAAAGCCCATGTATTTCTCTTCACTACGAAGTGAAAAATCTCCAAGTTTCTCTTACAATAATCATGCTCTTGCATAGTTATTTTAAGGCACTGGTAATGGTGTTTTCCTTGGGTCCTTATCCTTCCTCATATGTTTATGGTTTTCTCCACTATGCATGTAATTTCACTAATATCTCAAAAGCATGTCAGTTTGTTAAAGAGCAACACAATGTGTCACTTTGTCAAGTCCTTTACAATTTTTTTTCATTTAATAAAATCACAGAAGTCATGCTATGAACTGTCACATGATGAGTTTTCTGAAAGGGCTAACAAGATTAGTAGTGTTTTAAATTTTAATTTCATGGCAAAAAAGGTGACATTTTTATATAAGATAAAGTTCTTCACTAAAATGAGAGACAGAGTTTTCCACAATGTCTTTAAAATCCAGAACTTTTCATTTTTTTTTCTTTTTTTCTGTTTCAACAAAATCAAGTATTCTGGTTTAGTACTAGACCACGTTCTAGCATTTTTGTAATCTACATAATATTGTATACATATCGTCATTGAAAAAGTAATACATCATTGTAGTGGCTGAAATGCAGCAAAACTATAAAAATTCAATGTAACATAGAATCGTAGAATGGTAGGGTTGGAAGAGACCTCCAGAGATTATCTTGTCCAACCAGAGCTGTTTGCCATTTTATGAACAAACAAGGAAAGCATAAATGTTACTTTTTAACTTTCACCAAGAGTACAATTTTATCAAAATCAACATTATTCGATTTCCATTTTAACAAAACTACATTTGGAGTAAAAGCTGTTCCACCGTGAGTTTTGAAACCATTCCTACTTGAAAGCAAAACTTACAACATTGTAATGGTTTTGCCTGGGCTACATTTTGGTAGCTGGGGGGCTACAGGAGTGGCTTCTTTAAATAAAGATCTGCCAGAAGCTTCCCCTGTAGCTGACAGGGCTAATGCCAATGAATTCTAAGATGGACCCACACCTGATTAAGGCCTGGGTAATTAGTGACTGAGGCAACACCTCTGTAATTAACATATTTGAGAACAGGAAGAAGTTGCTGTGCTGTTGCTAAACTGCAGCAGTAACAGGGAGAGAGAATGTGAAAACATCTCTCCAGACACCAAGGTCAGTGGAGAAGGAGGGGGAGGAGGATGCTTAGGCCCTGAAAGACTCCCCTGTGACCTGTGGTGAGGACCATGGTGAGGCAGCTGTGCCCCTGCAGTCCGTGGAGGCCACTGGGGAGCAGAGGTCCACTCGCAGTCCAAGGAGGACATCACGCTGGAGTGGGTGGATTTCTGAAGGAGGTTGTGGGAAGCTCACATTGTAGCAAGTTCTTGACAGGACCTGGGAGCCCATGGGGAGAGTGGGGCCAACTCCGGAGCAGGTTTGCTGTCAGGACTTGTGATACTGTGAGGGACACAGGCTGGAGCAGTCGGTACCTGAAGGACTATTGTCCCTGTGTGTGACCTGGTGAGGCGTATATCCAGTTCTGGGCCCCCTCAGGTCAAGGACAGAGAGCTGCTGGAGATAGTTCAGTACAGGTCCACAAAGATGATGAAGGGATTGGAGCTTCTCCCTTATGATCAAAGGCTGAGAGAGCTAGGGCTTCTTTGGCTTAGAGGAAACTGAGGAGTGGTCTCGTTAATGTTTACAAACACATAAAGGGTGGATGTCAGGAGAATGGAGCCAGGCTGTTCTCAGTGATAGGACAAGGGGCAACAGGTATAATCAGGAATATAAGAGGTTCCAAAGAAATTCAAGGAAGAATTCCTTCACTGTGAGGAATTGCACATTTATTTCTGTCCTGCCACCTATTTGATGCAGAACTTCCTTCCTGGAGACATTAAAAACCCATCTGGATGAGTCCCCGTTTGACCTACTCTAGGAGGTCCTGCTCTGCTAGGGAAGTTGGACTAGATGATCTTTCAAGGCTCCTTCTAGCCCTTGAGATTCTGTCATTCTGTGAAAATGAGTACCTTATAAATGAAAATAAACCTCTGTTCAACATGCACATATACAGTGAAATGAGCACTTCCTGCACTTTGGAAGCCCAGGAAGACTTTTATCCTGTAATACAGTGCTTTACCCTTATAAACCTGTATCTTTTGTGTATTTTATAGTAGTATTTTCTTTGCATTCTAAGGAGAAAGTCATCTCTTACTTATTTTCGTCTGTTCCACAGATCACAAAATTTATTTTTTTTTTCTTTTAAAGATGTTGCAAGTAAGAATTGAATTATGCGTAGGCACTTACAGATCTCCTTGCAATTTCTGTGGTTTTGCACTCGGGAGACCTGAGCATGTGTATCGGTAGTTTTTATCATGTGAAACCAAGAGCTAGGACTTTACTTAGTTTAGACTATCTGCGGTATACCCAAACTGTATGTTAACATTTTAGAGAGACCAAGATGTAGGCTTTGCTGTGGCTTGTTATTTTAGAAGTCACATATTTTAACTTAGCAAAGGGTATGTAATTGTAATAGAAAATTACATGGACGATGCACTGTGGGCATGATCCATATCTCACTAACACAAGAGTTGTCATTGATTCCTTGAAAAATGGAACTGGTCTTACTAGTCATCCATAAGCAGGAGAATTCTATAAGCATTTAGATAGCAACACTGATACATTTGATCTTAAGGTGTTTTGTATGTTAATGAAAAAATGCTGTTGGCATCATATCTGCAAACACTTTAGTTACAATCTCTTTATTTATATAAAAGGTTATGATTCCAAAACCTCCAAAACTTCCGTTTGTGATTCCAATCTGAAGAAATTAGCTTCAGTCATCCTACATAAATTCCTGCATTCATTGGCTTTTACACAGTAGTTTTTTCTGAGGATCTTGACTCCTACATGTACATTTACATTGCATAGACTACTTTCTTTTTTGTGATTTAAAGGAGAAAATCCATTTCAGATACCTTGCCTCTGGTATCACATGGTATCAACGTTAGAAGATGAAATAATAATAGGTCCAATATGCCCTACATTATGCTAGTAATATATGTAAGTGAAATCACAACACATCAGATTTTCCAGGTTGCTGGAAAGTCAGAAGTAGGTTACTACTAGACAGAATTGTCTGTCATAAAAAAAGTAAAAGTTGCAAAGCCTATACCAAGAGCTCTCTGGGATCTAACCCTGCTACTGAAGGTCAAGATAATTAACTTCTCCTGGAGCTAGAGCTCAGATGAGCTGCCTTTGAGGTTTGTGGAGAGCAGGGGTTGTTAAAATCTGCACCTCACCTGCATTTCATGGTATCTATCACTACTGCATTAAGAATATTTTTAAAAATTTCCAAGGAGAATGACCTGGCTTTCCTCTCCATCAGTTCCTCCTGGTGGCTATGAAAACACAGAAGCTAAAGAGGTGCAATAAGAGAAAAATATACTGAAAAAAAAGAGCACTGAATTCTATCTTATGCCATTAACTCTAGATAACTAATAACCAAATTAAAAATGGGCAAAAATATGTTGCTTCTTGGATATTTTGGGGTTTTTTTATGCTTTCATAATATTTATGAATTGACTTGTATGTTTTTATTTTAATTATTTTTATTGAATAGATTTTTTTTAAAAGCTATCCTTTCAAGAAAATGCACCTCTCCACTGACCATATTGTCCTCTAACCCCTTTAGTGTTTTGTTATGAGGCAGAATTAACTGTGAAACAATAAACACAGTAGTGTAACTGAAGGGAATCCTAGTTCAACTAATGAAAGCCTCAGAAACTGCTATAATAAAGAGAATTTGTCAAATTCCATCTTCTTGTTTACTGTAACATTTTGTGACAAAATCACTGCACAGACCTGAGAACATTCACCTAAGTAAATGTTGCTCTACTCCATGATAAAGGAGAAAGAAATGTCATCAAAAAAGGTGCTGGGTTGTGAATGAGTTTTGTTGTTATTCTGAGATGGAAAACAGAGTCCTGTAAGGTACTGGGTATTTCTAGAAAAAAATAAAAAATAAGAAATGTTGGTGGCAACACAGTATCTCTGTATGTTCTCCTAGAAAAAAAAAAAAAAAAACCTCAAAAAAACCCCACCAAAAAAACCAAAATCAACATCATTTAAGGCTGGAAGGAACCTCGGGAGATTGTCTATTCCTACTTCCATATAGGTATTTATGTATGTTTCAGAATCATCATTGTCACTACCATCATCATCAGTTTCCATATTAAGTAATGTTCAAAAATTCCTATGTATTTGCTTCCTCTGGTACACCTTAAGAAAAGCTTAGATAACTAGCACCATCTGCATATATTTTGGACTTTTAGTATGTTATCACTTGTATTTTGTTACGCTGCACTAAGAAGAAAAACATTTGAACATTTGATTCAGATTTGGAATCAGAGAAAAATCAAAACTTGACTGTGAGTTGCGATAAGCTGGCCAGTTATTCTTCCAGTTTGTGAAAATAAAACTAACCTCAAAAACCAAAAAGCATCTAGGAGGAGCAACACAGTGTGACATAACTCAATTAATTATTAGAAATTTCTACTAATCTATTAGATTTTCAATGCAGTATAATTTGGAAGATCAGGTAAAAACTCAAGGTATATTTTGAAAAAAGTGTGCTTTATATGCAACCAGTTACAGATGGTCTAGTGATTATTATACTTCTCCTTGATTAAGGGTATCTATTACAAAGGAAAGGAAATGTTCTTAAACAAAATGAAGTACTTTTTGAATCCCTGCCCTTTAGCAAAAATGTTTCCAGTTAAAATTTGTCAGATGTTACAGTTTTCTCCATTTTCTTTCCTTCGTCAGTGAACACAATTCTCTTCCCTGTGTAAAATTATATTTGTGTCATGGATTATGTCAACTTTAACCTTTATTACACATTTTCAGTTATAAATTTTCATGAATGGAACTAGAAAAAAAAAAGAGGGAGAAAATCTCTAAGCAAATGTGATAAAAGCCTAGTTATTAAATTGCTGCTTTTCTTTCTGCTGAAGACTCACATTAGTATATTTTTCTCTTTCTTATTACACTCTATATCTGTATTCTTTAATGGAATTTTCTGTCACAAAAGTTTTTATTTCTAAAACTTCATCTTGCACTGAGGAATTTTAATTTTTTTTTTTTCATGAGTATGTCTTCATGGCCATGATTTGGAATATTAAACCTCTTTGACTGTAGGCTGGATTACTGCTGACGTTTATTACGAATTTTCAACAATGAAGTACAGATGAAAATGTTGTACAATGACACTTTTTATATCTGTCCTTTTGTCATATGTCTCACGACCACAGATCAATGCCCTTAAAATGTAATTCTGACAGAACTACATGGATTTGGCACATTTATGACTATAAACCATAGATCTGCCTATGCTTCCAGGGATTAAAACTGTTTCTAGCAGCTGCAATGAATTAAAATTGTTATTTTAATTTTTTTTTAATCACAAACAAATAATTTATCTCTTATGTCTGTTGACAATATACACGAGTCTGATTAACTGATAACTGAACTGTGATTATTTATCAAAATAGTTTTATTAATAGGGAAATGAAACTATTTCTGATGGCAAACAAGAATTTTCTCTGTATGACCATTAAGAGTAAAAAATCATTCTTAGTGGAACACATTCTGTGTTACATTTCAGTTTCCTTTTTCAGATTACTTAGACTTTGAAATATTTGATCTTAAATTAGTTATCTGTTTGTTTTCCTGAATATATAAAGTGACTCTCTTTTCAATTATGTTAAAGAACTGGAATGAGAACAAGACATCACAGTGAATCACTGTTTTAACTCCAGAAAATCTGCCCTGAATTTTTGCCTTTTTCTATAGATGGAAATAATTAGAGGATACATTCTTGATCTCCACTATATCAGGGTAGGCCATTGCACAATATCAGTGAAGTCATTCAGTGGTAGACAACAGCAGAGTGAAATTTAGAAATATTTAGACAATCTAACTTAGAAAAAAATTTGAAGTAGAAATTACTATACAATGCACTGAGGAATTTTAAGTCCTGTTTCAACAAATGTGGTTGTGCTAAATATCACACAGTAGTGCTAGAAGAGAAGGACTTTCTGCCTAGTAAAAACAAGCAAAACTGGAACCCTGAAACAAACAACAAAAAAGCTACTAATGGAACCTAATAACTGGAAACTGAAACTTAACTGATATAAATAAAGAATAAAGCACATGTTTTTTTGTGTACTGAGTTGTTTTTTTTTTAAAGTCAGACTCACATAAGTGGTGCAAGACTGTAGCAAGCAACGTATTTCAATAGTAGCAGCTATTGCTGCTACTATAAAACTGTTAATGAGAGGGTGTTTAAAACTGTAGCCCTTCCAGGGAATTGTCAGAACACCTGGAAACCTACATATGAATTATCATTTAATGAATGGGTCAATAAAAGCAGACTGATATGAAAATACTTTAAGAATCTGCATAAATTAATTCCTTCCACTTTAATAGAGATATTCCTATGAGATAAATTTCACTTTCATATTTCTACTACTTCTTAGGAGTTCTGTTTTCATATAAAAATTAGATATACAGTGTGCTTCCAGAATATTATTGTGTTGACAACATGCTACTTACACACCAGTTTAAAATGCAAAGGTGGACGAGGGGGATACCAGAACAGGTCAGAAAGATAGTTGTGACTAGCAAATGACAAACTGGTCAAAAATATGAACCAGCTATCATTTTCACAGTCTGAAGGAGGTAGCTAGAAGGTGGGAATAGAATAGAATAGAATAGAATAGAATAGAATAGAATAGAATAGAATAGAATAGAATAGAATAGAATAGAATAGAATAGAAAGGAGCTGAGTTTTCTTTGGAAACAATAATCAAATAGTCCAACTGTTTACAGGATCAAAAATATGAACATTCAATTATAAGGACTAAGAATATATGATTTTTAGATCAAAAAGTCTAAAACATAAAAAAACTACCATTCTTGGATGCAGAATATATGTCTATATAATCTGAAATATGAGTAGAAAATCATACAACATCAGCTCCTTGGCTTAGCAGTAGAGATGCTAATAATAATCTTACAAAGGTGTGCAAGGGAGTAGAGATTGATTCTGTGTTACCTTCCTGGTCTTTGACTACATGCAGTAGAGCAAAATAAATTAAGATTAAAAGTGTCACTGGTGAAAATAATAACAGGGATTCAGACCAGCTGTGACAGTTATAACTACAAAAGACATGTTGAAGACAATATAATTTGAGACTGGCTGGAGCACAAATGTAAAAAATCTGAAGATTAGGAGATACTGTAAGAGTAGATAATATGGCTTTACTGAAGATGAGAAGATGACATGGGCCTGCGGGGAGGGAAGACAGGAGCAGGGTCCTGCTGTGCTGTTGTGCAAAGAGAAATGATCAGGGGAATACATTGAACAGGATTAAGGAGAACGTCAGAAAGAGGAAAGAAGAGCAGATGATTATATTAAAGCTGAGGAAACACAAGCATATAGTAAACAATGTCAAAACAGCCTCAAAGATAAAAAAAATAATTGTATTGAACAATATATAATCCATGTGTGGTCAAATGTTAGTCTCTGTATCAGAGAACCTTAATAAATTAGCTGAATGAGGTGTGTATAAGCATTACTTTTACTTAAATACTCCAGGCACCAAACACAGCTCTTCTTTGCTAAATCTTCCTTATCTTCTGCCAAGAATGCTCTTATAATATAAATATATATTTTTGACTTGTTTAAAACTGTTTGTTGTAGAAGTCACATCTTTTTGGTCTTCCAGCTCTGCATCTGGAGCAATGCAATATGGAAAGTAGGTGAGCTTCTTGCAGACTTAGCTAGAAGAATGAGAGAAGAAAACACAACCAAAAGTGCAAGGGCTGGAGCACTTGAGGAGAAACTGGGGGATCTGGATCTGAGATTCCTCAGGAGACACAGAACAGCACCCAGCAGAGGCTAAGCAGACATCATGGGTCATCGAGGAGATGGAGCTGGGCTTTTTTTTGGCTGTGTAGGGCAGAAGGATGAGAGGCAATGGACAGAAATGGAAAGTTGGGAAACATACTGAATTAAAATTTTTCCCCATGAGGATAATTGGGCATTTGCATAGGTTGCCCAGAGAGGTTGTGCAATCTTGTTTTTGTGTTTTTCAAAATCCAACAAGACAAAGGCCAGAACAACCTGGTGAGATCTCATGGAAGATCCTGCACTAAACAGGAAGTTGGACTGGAGAGGACTGAAAACCCTTTGGACCTGAATTATCTTACATGATTAGTCTATGATTTAAGAAAAAGCACACATTATTCCCAGTAACCAAGTAATTGATCTGACTCAGTGTGAGATGAATCATCCTTGAAAAAAATGAAACTATTGTTTTTTGTTTGTTTGTTTATTTGGCTTTTTTTTGGCATAAAATAGCATAGCTGTTTCCTGCCCAAACCTTAGATGAATATTTGTGAGCACTATATACATGACTATTACAACTAGTAAATACGGATTCATTAATAATGACTTGATGTCTTCTAAGAATAAGACATTAATGTAATTCTACTCTAAGATATACAAAAATTCATCTGATTTTTAAAATTTACATAATTTGCTAAAAGAAAAGTCATAAATTTAAATTAACTTTCAGTAGTTTTTGCAGTCTCATTTGTTTCTAAAAATAATACCTACTAGTTTAGTTAAAGTATCCTTGTATAAAAAATGGATATTCAAAACATACTGTGTTTTTCAGTGTGCAAAATAAATATAAAATATTAAACAGATGAATGGACTAAATAGGAACAATAAAGTCACAATGGATGTTTTTGTTCCTTATAACAGCATTTATTCATTTAACACCAATTTCTTTCATGCCGGGATTCCTTTTTTTTTCAGCTTCTGCTTTAAAAAAAACCCCAATCTAGCATAAGACATTGGTTTGTGTTTCATTTGTAACTCATTTTGAAGTTCCCAGTCTCTCCTTAGGGTAATGCTTCTGCTTACTAAATTTAATGCTTATTCTTCTCAAAAGAAATGAAACTTATTCTTTTTTTTTTTTTTAACTCTCATCCTCAACACTAAACTGTGATATATAGAAGTTTCAGGATTTGTGCTTCCACATTTGTGCTGTTGTTTGTACACAAATTATTTTGTTAATTACATCTTCAGAACTAATATCACATTCATCCACATTTTTGTTTTCTCAGATCTTAGAGGTGCATATGCTGTGTATGACACTCTGTTCCTATCTCCTGATGCTGATGTCCTGTTTTCAATGTTCAGATGAGGGAGCCTTGGCACAGGCTGCCCAGGGAAGATATGGAGTCTCCATCCTTAGAGGTCGTCAAGACCCACCTGGACACATTCCTATGCAACCTGATCTAGGTGGACCTGCTTCTGCAGAGAGGGTTGGACTAGCTGATCTCTAAAGGTTCCTTCCAACCCCTACCATGCTATGATTCTATTTTTTCTAGATCTAAGTGAGGATAATGGCAATATTTATTTTCTTCTTTGCTAATTTCCATAAAGAAGGTTCTTCGCTAAACTCAAAGTTAAAATATTCTTCTAATGACATGCTAACAACTTTGTTAAGTGTAGCACAGTGTAATCTTTAGGAAATTTTCATGTGAATTTGACAGGGGATTTTATTATTTGCCCCTCAAAGGACATCCCCACTTTTGTATCTCTTTTGTAGGTCAAGGGGAGCTAGGCTTCAGCTGAAGATGCTTACTGTGGCTTTCTGTGCTCATTAGTCAGTGAGTGAATATTGTAAAGAGCCCAAACACTAAATGAATCATGGTTTTAATAGATCAGCTCAAATATCTTTTGCTCACATAAAGAAAATTACCTTGCTATGACACCAAGTTGACTACTTTTTTTTTCCTGTAAAAAGTCCTTGTCATGAAATTTAGCTACAATTAAATGATAATCAGAATAAACATGCTCATAATTGTTAAATTAGAACTTTACAATCTTGTAAATCCTAAAACAGATGTCGATAGTCTCCAATAAAATCTGAGCAAAGCTAATCCAAACTTATAGAAGCAGTCTTTCCACAGACTCACACAATCTGACAACAGCTTGCATCTTGTCCCCTGATATCACTGAGTAAATAATTTCAATTGTTTCCTGATAAAGTAGAATTTTAACTGCTTTTTCTGTTATTAAAATTAAAAAAGAAAATATATCCTTTTGATTTACTGTGTCAGGGATGCAGTAATTTTTTTAAAAGCTAGGATTTGCTTGGGAAGATCCTGGTATTGTCTCATTACAGTCTCATCCTTTATCATAGCACTGAACACTGGTACTGGACATCTTTTCTAAAATATCATTAAGAGGGAGGGAAGAGATTCAGTTCCTTTCTACAGCTAACAGAGAGCTCAAGTTGTACAAGTTTGCTTTTTAAGACTTTCTCTGTAAAGTATTCTCATAATGGACAGTAGTAGCCTATTCAGTCTTATATTTTAAGGTAAAAATGATCCTATTTGTGCTGTTGCAGATCAGCCAGTTCACCTGCTCATCTTGCGTAAGAAAAATATGATGCAATTCCCAAACTGTAGCATAATCAAAATAACAGTAATATTTTTATGCTGATTTAGAAAGTCTTCAACTCACACTGCTGCAATTATGCTTCAATCAAACCATATACTGGGCATGATGCAGGTTCCCTCATCCCTTGTGTGTTCTTGACTGCTAATTTGAAATTTCTAATTACATTCTTATGATCTTGCTTCCTGCCAGACTGACAGCTACATAAGATGTAGGAAGAAAGCTAGATGGGAAGGCTAATTATGAACTAAGACATTCAGGAGGGAGAGAGAGAGGAGGATTATTTTATTTTTTAATCAATATTATATTTTCTCTTGCACCACCCCCAGTAGATTGTGTCTTAATGAGATTCAGTCCTAATCAATGCACATCTAGCCAAATTAAAGGTCAGATCCTGCCTGTCTAGGGCATGTAAATCACAGGAAAATCTTTGAAATGCCTTCTCTTTCTTTTCTCCTTTTCCCCAGAACAGAAAAGCTCAGAAAGAATATAAGTTCCTTTACTAGAAGAGAGGAAGATTTACTTTTTAACTAATTTCCTACAATGTATATTGTTCAAAGGGATAGAAAGAAAGCCAGCCATGTTCTCTGGTTTGATTTTACTGTGATTTGCTGACTACCACTTTATTTTTTTCTAAGGAACTATTCTGTATGTTTCTGCTCTTAGCCATGCTCTGTGCATTGATCTTCCAACACAATTCGACACTACTCATCCTGCCCTTATATTTTCAGACATTTTTACATAACCTCTTATCTTGCCTCAAGGCGTGAATCATATATTTAGCATCATGCTATAGAAGCAATGTTTTTGTGGGTCACAACTAAGCCTTTGCTGTTTTTATTTGAAACTATATGCATACAAAAAAAAAAGTTAGATCAACAGGCCCCAGGAATAACATATGTGGGAGCAGAGTTTACTCAGGTCAAGTTGTCTCCTGTGTAGATAGACCATCTGTTCTAGGGATACAGTCCTTAAGAGAATAATACACGTTTTCCATGCAAACTGGATTAATGTAAGAAACAAATTAAATATACCTTACTGCAATGTCTATATTAACCATGATAGCAATATTTCATGAGTTTTTTTCCACTTCAAAATTTCAGGAATTTTGAGTTTAAATGCGTTTTTAAAAAATCAATTACTAACATATAGTATATTTCTGGATTTGAAATTTCATGCTTTGTCTAATTTCTTGTCCTGATTTATTATTGTACAGCATAACCTGGTTGTATCAAGTTCATTGCACTAGAAACCTGCACAATTCCTCCTGGTGGTCATGATGAGGCTAGGACCAGGGGCAGAGACGTGGATTCAGAAGTCATAAGACAGAGAAGTTTTTAGCTCCCAGGCTAAAAATCTATGTTAGGAATGTGATCAGAAGCAAGAGAGATTTATAGCAGAAAAGAAAAATTACAACAGGGACGAGAAGGCAGAAGCAGGTGCCAGAAATCACAGCTAAAAAGGCAAGAGATGGAATGAAGAAGTGGCACACAAAATAGTAAAGAAGAATCCAGGCAAGGGGCTTATATATCCTGCTAAGAGACACTAATCAGTCTCCCTGATTGATATTACATCACTTCTGCTGACTTTATCAGCATCTCAGTATCTCAGGTTAGCAGGAGTTTGAATAGAAACAGGCGGTCCACTGCAGAGCCCTGTTACTGAACCTATATCTAAAAATTATAATCTTTTCATTGCTGAAATCTGTTATATAAATTCAGTAACCTTTCCCAGTTTCTTTTTAGGTCACTAGTAACTGATATCAATAAGAGTAGGGTGGAAAACCAAGACCACAAGCTAAATCTAAACTCATACACATATGCTTGCTGATTTTGATCATTCAGAAAGTGGCTCCTTAACTATTTTGTATCAACAAAAGATTTATCTAAATGTTCTGTAGTCATTTTTTTTCCTAGAAATTATTAATTTATAAGTAAATAATGGTAAATAATTACATAACTATCAGCAAAAAATAAGAAAAAGTAGATGTGAGTTTTCTTAAAGTTTTACTAATAACATAGCTATTGGCTACTGCTAAAGAGCGTGTTAAACTTGTTTGCTAAAATTTTGCCTAAAGTTAAGATCAGGTTCGAGTCTTGCTCAGGAAATCCTGGAAATGTCATAGCACATTAACTGTGTGTACTGCATGGGCTTCTATTTTTGTCTCCAACATGTAACACCTCCTTTTGTTCATACTTTAGCTTCATTGACACTTTCTCATCTCCTGAGAACATTCAGCCTCACAGTTTCTGTGGGACTACAGGGATCGACCAAGCCACAGAAATGAAAGAATTCTAGTCCCAAGCCCAGTTTCCTTGATTCTCGATTGCCTCTGGTTTTGCCAGCCAGATAGCCATCTGTCTGGACAGGAGTTAATTTACTGGGATCTAAAAGTAGAAAGTAACTGTCATTACTTCAGAGTTCTATTTAGAATCTGTAACTACAATGATAAGGAAGCGTTACTCCAACTGGGCAGTGTTACAGATCTCTTCTGAGCAGATGGGCTGCAAAACAGCAAACTTTGCATGGACCAGCTGCAAGCTTTCATAACGAATACAAGCTGCTGATAGCAGTCTAGACAGGCACAACAGCTAGAAAACACATTTCCATAATATAATAGCCTGTTGTAGAAATGAAGCTTGCTTCTTGGCATTTCAACTAAAATTTATGTTCTTATTAATGGAGCTAGATTGTCATATACTTACATAAACTCCTTTGCCAGCCTATCTTAGTTAACAAAAAACAATTGTAAAATGCTACCAAGGTAACTAGCTGGGGATCAAATACCAAACAAATATTTTGAGGATTTTTGCTTGTTTGTTTACCCAAAGGAAGATGCAATTTTCTCAAAATCAAATTGCTAATGAGGTAAAAAGTCTGAAAAAAAATCCAAATGTCCAAGATCATCCAAGAACATTTCATGTCTTTTAGCTAGTGCAAAGTATTTAGCTTTGGGACATGTAAAATTTTAAGACTGAATCTTCTTATCAATGCTCTGCCTTATGGATAATGTGACTCATTTGCAGTTTTTTGTGTTTTCAGACTTTTTTTTCCCATTGTTTTCTCTAATCCCATATGGCCAGCAGAAAAATGGTATGACTCAACAGCATGCTGTAGATCTCCTTCTGATAGAAACACAATTTCACTAACATTTCATGAGAAATATAACTTTGGCTGAAAAGCAAGGCTATCAGAAAAAGTAGAAACATTTCTCTTAGCAGTGTGGTACTCAAAATGCAGCTTACTGCTAGAGCTGATTTGAAATGAAACCTAGCAGGACAGTTTCTTTATTTTGATTTAGAGAAATATAAAATGATGAAAGGTATCGTAGTGAAATGCTTACTTCTTTTGAGGCAAGTTTATTCACAATCATAATTTCTGGGAAGAAAAAGAATTAAAATTTTAGAATTTTACCAAGAGCTCAGATGAAAACTTATCTTGAAGTTTTGGAGTCTCTGAATTTCACTGCATTATTGCTGCATCAGTCTGATTTAGCAGATTTTTTCACCCTCTGCAAAGCTCTCATCACTTAAAAGTAAAGGAAAAACTTAAAAGTAGTTTTTATCCCTCTTAGAAATGATTTTTCATTCAGAGGAGAAGTCTACAGAGATAACTCCTGTCCTGGATTATTCTCCAGACCTTATAGTGCAGAAAAGAAATGCTGTAGCTGAAAGAAATCATACCATGGGTAATTGCTGTGTAGAAACATGGTTCCTATTTTCTCTACATTCAGAGAGATTCTGGTAGAATCTTAACACTTGTTTGGTGACATTTGAGTTAATGGAGTTAACTATTTAAGTAATGCGGAATAACTGAATTATAAATTTCACATACTCCTATGTTTCTTGCTTGTAGAACTCTTATGGCTGCTTGTGCCTGTGACTTTGTTCAGTTTGATGGTTGTGTCTTGTGGCTCCAACTCATGCAGAGATTTTGATATGCATGACGTGACCTCAGGAATTTAATCTTGCAGTCACACACTTCACTGTGTGCTCTATGCTTTCTCATCTCTGAGAGAGATATTGTAGCAATCTAGATCAAAATGCAGGTGTATTGCCTAGTGTTGTTTTAAGCTAACATGATAGCTGTGTGTACTACACGTGGCAATTAATACAACTGAATTCTACTCCAGAGACTATGAAATAAATGAAAAATACAGGGCTTTGTCTCAAACCCTTGTTTTCCATTTTTAAACTTCAGAGGATTACCCATTAATTTTAAGAGATAAGAGTTGAAAAGCACTGTATATATATTTAGTGATGATATATTGTTGCAATAATGATCCAGTGTCTGAAGATACTCAATGTTAAAGAATACATCATATATTTTTAACCATTAAATCAAAATAGGGAAATGATAAGCAAAAAACCCTGAAGTAGTAGCATCACTAGAGTCTGAATTTCCTCCAAGTGCTATGATACTGAGACTTAGGGTATTTGTAAAATGGATTATACAAATAAAAATTCCAACTTTCTCTTTTGATACATTTTCAAACTAGAAGAGAGAAAAGACTGACTAGGAAAATATAGTGTGAAATAGTGTTTTAATAATGTCAGATGAGAATATTATTGTTGGGCAATCAAAAAGTCTTTACAGTTTTATTAAAAGAGGATGGAGAAATGTGACCAAAATCTTGTCAAACTGCATTAAAAAGAAGAAAAGAAATCCCCTATCATACCATCAAAACTCATAAGTAATCCAGTCTTTCGTTCACCTTTGTTCAGTAAGTGATTTCGCTCAACAATTTCACTTTTAAGATTTTCTTCTTGTGTGTCTTCTTTTTAGTTTTGTGTGTATAATATTAAACAGAATGTGAATTACTCCCTGGCTAACTCAGGGGAAAAAAAAAAAAAAAAAAAAAAAAAAAAAGAGAAAGTAGAGAAATAAGTAATAGAAATAAGAAAGTAATAGAAATAAGAAAAGTTCTAGTCTCTTCAGAAGGAAATTAACTGCTATACACATCACAGAAAAATCTTTATCTGTATATAATATCTTGGTGTCCTGTTAACATAAATTGAAATTACTTGAGCTTTTTTCACTTTTTTCTTTTTTTGCTTGAAGATGTTGTTCTAGTCAGGCTAATCTAAAAATGATTCACTGTATGAACTTTGTATTATTTTTGTTGAGCTTTCCTATAAAAAAAGCATGCATAGTCATTTGATACTTCCTAGTTACATAATGAGAGATGAAGAGTTAATTAGGATATAAGCACCATCATTCAGGTTTGTATAAGTAAATCTAACAACTCAAGGTCATTAAATATGCTTCTGTCATGTTCTTGAGCATCAATCACAGAGAAAGAGAGGAGGAGAATATTACTCTATTTAATTTTTAAGAATGAGTATAAATAAGGCAATGGGAAGATGCCATATGGAAACCATCACTTGTTCTCCTCTATGTTTGTTTTTTGCATGCCTAAAAGGAAGAAACTGTCACAAAGAGGATGCTTCTTACTTGTTTGGTAGTTTGTTAAAGTCAACGGTGAGATTCCACTGTGCTTCAGCTAATCAGCTGCTTACATGCTATGAGACTGATGTCTGACTTGTAGAAGTTTGCATCAATGTAGCTGTGAGGAAGGAAAAAAAAAAACTGTAAAAGAAAGGAGAATGATAACCTGAACAGTGGATTTCCTACCCCCAACATGGGTGTTTCAAAGCATGACTTGAATTTTATCATTCTCTCAGTTGGATATACAATGATACTGTAAGTACTTTTCCCATTTCAGATAGAACAACTTTTAGTGAGAGAAGAGACACAGCAGGATTCAGGGGAAATATGGCTTTTTCCTATTCTGATCTGAGCTTCTATGCTAAAAACACAGGAATAACTGCAGCTATGTCTCCAGGAAGGGCTTAAATGCCTTTGTTTCAAGGCATTCTTTATTTAAGTATCGCATAGATGTCTCACTATTATCAAAGTATGGAAAAATGCCTGGGAGTTATGTGACAAACACAGTTAACCTGCCTGAAGTGAATTATTCCTAAAACTTAGTACAATAATAAATGTCTTTTCAGTTCCTTTGTTTCCTAACAGATGTTGCTGTTTGAATTGTGTGTTTGACTCTACTTACTTTAATTAGGCGTAACTTTCCATCTGAGCCCCCCAGGTCAGTGTTTTATATCTAACATTTTTTCTGTCATATTGTTGGTTTTCAGCCACTGATGTACCACAGTCACTCTATTCACATGCAGTGCTCATTTACTATAAGCCAGCAATTCAGTTTCATTAACAGACCTTACCCGTGAAAAACTAACAGCTGTGGCACTCCTAGTCCTCGAAGCACCTGTGACTGGGTTTTTACATGTCTGGAAATGATTGAACATATTTTTTTTTTTTGTTTTTAGCACTATAAATACAGATCTGGCTGCCTGTGAGACTCATAACACTGACACATCCATGAGTTCACTTGTTTGTACAACAAAGGGAACACTCTATGAATGTTTTTCTTGGAAATGTGGTTGAAGCTACCATATGTAATGACATGTCCTATTTTCCCAATCTGAAAGATTGCCTGAAAACTTACAACTGAATATTTATTCATCATTTTTCATATCTTGCATAAAAAAGAACCTCTCTGATATACACTGTTTCCTGATTAATTCTGTGAGAGATTATTAAAGAAATAGTGCTTGTGACAGAGTGATAATAGAGTAAATCAGAGAATTTGAATCAAGCCTTTATGAGACCAGAAAGAACTGTTTCTGCGCCCTGGTCTTTTGGGGCAGGCTAAAGCCTAGGTATCTGCTTAAAGATCCAGTAAACAGAATAGTGTTGAAAAAGGGAAGCACATAAGATGAAAATTTCTCAAAGTTCTTTAAGAGGGAAGAGATTTGGATTTTTGGTTTGTTTTTTTGTTTTTTTTTTTTTCAAATTCATGTTTAACTGGTAAAAAAAGTTGTAGATGAGACAATATAAGTGACCTAAATTATATCTTTTAAGGTAGCAAGTAACATTGGTGTGTTTAATATAATAGTAAAATCTAGTCTTGGACACAGAAAGGATGAGGAGAACTCAGTAACTATTGAACTGAAGATATTGAGGGCTTGGTGAATAATACATCGTGATATATCTCTGATTAATAACTTTGTAGTTCTGATACCTCTCAGATGTTTAGTACAAGAAAAAAAAGTCAATATCCTTCACTAGCAATGACATGAGTCATACTCTTTATTGGAGGAGTTAGTGCTGTGTGGGAGTGGGACCTAAATGAATGTTTATATGAGGAAAAACAATTTTGTTCTTCAAACCTGAAATATGTGCTCTTTCAGAAGCTGGTTAGTGCTGATATTTTAAAGTATTTTTGTTTTCTATACAAAGTCTCTATGAAAAAAAAATTTATGTGTCAGAGATCATCAAACAGCACCATTTCATCGCAAACTCATTCTTTTTTTTCTTAACCATAAAAGCACAAGCCTTTTAGATCAAAGCTTTTGAGAGATACTGACAAAAAACAGAGAACAATCTTTTTCCCCAATGTTCTATGTTTGAAGACACTCAATATAAAACTTCCTAGAAAGCTGAGATTTTAAAAGAAAATTTATTAACTTTATCTTGATTAGATCAGCTTCTAAAGTTGTAAGGTTGATGTGGAGCCATGGGCTGGAGTACTGGAGAGCAGTTGGGCAGGAAGCACTATGTGTGATCATTATGTACTGCCTCATGCCATAATTCCACCTCCTCCAGAGAGCACTACCTGTGTTTGAGAAAAAGGCCCCAACTTCTTGAAATAAGAACATCATTAAATGTAATATAAATTATTTTTTGGCAGAAAGTATTCTCTGCATTCCAGAGAGACACTATCTCTAAAATGTGAAGTTAACGTGTATACTGGAAAGGTTCACGTCAAGTTGAAATTTAGCTTCAAAAAGTGAAATTTGTTTTGCAGTATAGCTAGAACTGTATCTATAGAGCCCTGCTTGGTATTCTGCTACCACACTAGTTAAGTAATAGGCATGGACAAGAGCTCATTCTTGGCATTTTAGAGTTCACCCTAGAGTTAGTCTTAATTGTTCATGAGATTTATTCTGTCCTTGCAAACCTAATTTTCACTGGCACTTCCTGAAGTTAGCACAAAGAAAACTGGCTTTTCTCACATCTTCTGGAGGAATTTCTCTCTCCACCGATTACGCAAGACCTAGAGGAAATTGTCCAGCCTTGGCTAAACTTAGCCTTTACAAACACTCACCTCCATTTATATTCACAAATTAAAATCATAGAATCATTGAAACATAGAATGATAGGTTTGGAAGGGACTTCTAGAGATCATCTCGTCCAACCTCCCTGCAGAAGCAAGTTCACCTAGATCAGGTTGCACAGGAACATGTCCAGGTGGGTCTTGAAAACCTCCAAGGAAGGAGACTCCACACCCTCCCTGGGCAGCCTGTGCCAGGGCTCCCTTACCTCAACAGTAAAATGTTTAAATGGAACTTTCTGTGTTGCAGCTTTAAATGGAACTTTCTGTGTTGCAGCTTTATCCCACTACCCCTTGTCCTGTTGCTACCTTCTACAGAAAAAAGGGATGTTCCAACCTCCTGATACCCACCATTTAGATATTTGTAAATGTTAATAAGATCTCCCCTCAGTCTCCTCTTCTCTAGACTAAACAGCCCCAGTTCCCAAAGCCTTTCCTCATAAGGAAGATGCTCCAGTCCCCTGTTCATCTTGGTGGCCCTGCATTGGACTCTCTCCATCAGTTTTCTGTCCCTCTTCTGCTGAGGAGCCCAGAATTGGACACAGTACTCCAGGTGAGGCCTCACCAGGGCAGAGTAGAGGCGAAGAAGAACCTGCCTTGACCTGCTGGCCACACTCTTCTTGATGCATCCCAGGTTGCCATTGGCCTTCTTGGCCATAAGAGTACATTGCTAGCTCATGGTTAGTTTATTATCAATCAGGACTCCCAGGTCTCTCTCTGTAGAGCTGCTCTTCAGCAGTTCGACCCCTAGCCTGTACTGGTGCATGGGGTCGTTCCTTCCCAGATGCAAGTCTCTGCACTTGTCCTTTTTGAACCTCATGAGCTTCCTCTCTGCCCAACTCTCAAGCCGGTCAAGATCCTGCTGAATGGCAGCACAGCCTTCTGGGAAAATATTCACAGGCTTTAAAAAAATGCCAACACATTTTATAATCTCGTGTCACTGAATTACACAGATTCTGCTAAACATGAGGAATTGGCCCTTACACATTTAGCACAGAATTTGCTTGTATATGAACTCAAGGTTCTTCACAAATGTTGGGCACGATCTGGACTGCATTAAAGAAATATTTAGTTATGTCTATCATCTGCTATCAAGTCCTAGATTGTTACTATCAAGGTTAAGTTCAATTTTCTTTCCCAGGCTTCTTGTAAAAGAATGTTAAGACCCAGAATATGACATTAGTTATGTCATTAAAGACTTGTATTACTGAACTAAGGGTCCTATTTTTCTTTGATGGCTTAGATATTTAGAAGTTTATGTCTTGCTAAATCATTAAATGATATATTTTAGAGTGCTCCATAAAATGTTGGGGGATAAAGATATCATTTCTTAAATATTAAAACTGTAAAATTCTGAGACTACGCTATTCCACTTAGTCATAGTATGAGGAATTTCCTGTTTCTGTTGATTAATTATGACTTACACTGCTAAGAATGGCAGCCAGAATTAGGACAAACATATTAGGAAAAAAAGAAAACTCTCAGAGTTTAGCAGGAAGAGTTATTTGGCTGTTAAGTTTTGTATAGAAACATTCACAGCCTTGAAAACTGATTATAGTTCCATTGGGGTATGCTGTTTATGGGGTTAGGTCTCCGGCCTATTGAAATTGCACTGAGCTTAGTTGTGAAGTTAATATAGTGTAATTAATAAAGCAAGAGAGAAAACAAATAAAAGGCAAGGTAGGGAGGATCAGGGGCATTAAAAAAGAAAAAAACAAGTGACAGAATAAAAAGGAATCAAAGAGCTCAGGAGGAAGAAATGTCCAGAATTGGGAGAGGAGTATTCTCCAAAAGTCATTTTCCTGGGAAAACATTCTACCAACAATGCACATCTACATTTTTATATGAATTTGTAACTATTTTATGCTGAGAGCACAAAGGGAGAAATTAAAACACTGCATAATGGCAAATCAGATCAAAAACACCTTCCAGTGAGGTTTCTCCTTTCTGTTAGAACTGATGTACACATGTAACTGCTGGCCATAAAATGTCCAGAATGAGAAAGAAACTTGAAAGAGTCTTGATTCAAGAGGGAAAAAAAAGTTGTTTCTTACAAAACCTCAATGTTCTACACTGTTATAGGTCCTAATTATGAACAAACCAGACCTTGACTGAAAGCTGAGACTTTCATCTCCTGTTTGCAGTAGGCGTGAGAATACATTTGTTTTGAGAGATAATGAGTTTGACACAGAAATCTCCGCCTGACTACCTTTCAGCTTGGCAGCATATGGTCTAAAACTTCACTAATGATGTGAAAGTTTGAACTTCCCATTTTATAAAAGTCTGTGTCCCACCTTTGGAAGAGGATTGCTTATCCAGCCATCCATGAACACTACTCAATATTTCTGCAAGTTTCATGTCATTAAGATAGCAGTAGAATCAGTACATTGAATTTTGAATAAAAGAGAACTACTAGCATAATATTTGTGTAGCAGAGATGTGAGCATTCAAGTATATATAGTGTTTTTCTGGCCTCACAAATCATTCTTTAGTTGCTGTTCTTCCTTGTATATCAAGATAAATATACTTTCTTACTTCGTCGTACTTTACTTCCTGCTTAAGTATAAAAACAAATATGACAAATAATGGACTAAAAGAAATCAAAAAGTTCTGAATCTTAATATTTTCAATCAAAAAAGTACTGTTATAGTCAAGTATAAAGATTGGAGTTATAAAATCACTTTTTTGTTGTTAGTTTTTAACATTATAGCAGCACTTCATGAGGAAAGTCATGATCTTATTAAATAATTTTCTAGCGTAACTCTACTGATTCAAATGGAAGCATATCAGAAAAAGGATAAAAAATTGACATAGTATATTTTATAGTCTCTTTCAGTCCTTTGGAGCCTGCAGAGGAACTCTCTGTGAGCTACACTGTAATCTCCGAGAGTCTCCCAGGTTTCCAACATATGGTAGCTATGTGACTCTGTCAAGTCAGTTTAGACAAATCAAAAAATTTAAAATTGCCTCATTATCTAGCTAGAAAGGATTTAAAAGTGATTGATTTCTGTCATAGTGGAATAATTAACCTTACCACTTGCCATATGTAGTCATTCATTAAAAGTATCTCACACCCATTGCCAGAAATTATTAAGCTAAACCTCATGATACTTGTAAAGAAAGAATAATTATCCCCACTTTGCAGGTGCAGAAGTTGATTACATACATACAAAAATACCTACATACTCTCACAAATGCATTACAGTGTACATTGTGTTTGAAAATCATAGTCACCCATAGTTAAGCTTAAAATGGCAGAGTTGCTACTCACAGGGTGCTACTTTCCTAGTTTAGCTAGTTATAATCAGGAGAAAGACCATGAATCAAATGTAATCTTCATTGGCTGTACATTTTAATCAGCTTTTAAAATGGGGATTTTTTTTTTTTTTTTTTTTTAATTCTCAATGTTTATGGGGATACTTTGGTAAACTGAGGCAAGGAGTAAACAAAGAATAAACAGAAAAGTGTGGCTCTGGACAACCATGCTTATGAGATATCATTCTAGCACTAAAGAAGAGGTTTCTATTAACTTTTAAATATTTTTCCATATTTTTCTTCTCTCATAAAATGTATTTATTCTCCCACCCAATTATTGGATTAGACAGGTATAACATACAGAATGTGCCCCATTGTAGCGAGGTAGGTGTTGCATCTCTTCATTCACTTTAAAAATGCATCAATCATCAGGAGGGCTCAAAAGCAGAAAAGTAACTTGTGAAAAAAAATATGTTTACAATATATCTATTAGGGGATAGTGTACCTAATTTAATATTTTAATGCTATAGTGTATCAAGATAGAAACCTTTTCTGAATTCCAGGGCTTAAGCATTTTTTTCAGGTTGTATTTGAAATAGTGTGATACAGTGTGAAAGCAAAATGCTGTGAAGGTTATAGACCATAAAACTAGTGATGTAAGGAAATGAAAGTGGTCAAAGAAGGTCATTCTTGCTTTTGCTGATTAAATAGGAGCTTACTTGTCCTGCGGGGATTATTTGCAGAGTGCAGTTTCTCAGTAAACAGGTGTATTTTGAGTGAAAAAAACATTAAGAATGTGCCTGTGGAAACTAAATTGTACTTCTCCTGCATAGTCGTTTCCTACAGGCTACAAAGCATATGTTAAAAAAGACCCGTTATTTTATTTGTGGTCGGTTTGGTACAAGCCTTTGCCATACCTGATGAATAACAGGTACATCATAATCACCAATTTTCTTCTCTATAAGGTAATTACCAATACAATTAATAAGCAAGCTGCCTGCTATATCTTCAAGATACAGAAAGCCAGACACAGAAAGCAGTACCAGACAATCTTCTCCCAGACATTACAGTCCCTTGTAAGATCTTGCTGCTTTTAGTGAATCACTCCTGCCTTAATGAAGGGATGCCTGTGAGCAGGTGAGGACATTACCCTCTTCCTCTGCCACAGCAGGGTCTGAGTCGGCAGTGGTGCAGCAAGTGCTGCAATCCAGGTTAACCTCTGCCTCAGGCAATGAGCATTGAGTTACCAATACTAGATTTGGGAGCAGAACTTCAGCTCCAGTGAACCTAGAAAGCAGATAGTTCACATTTGGATATAGGCTTGGCTCTGTACTTATTTTCTCAATACCTGTTTGTTCCCATCCTAAAATATTAGCTCTTTTTCTGCATTTATGATAAAGTCAGTGTTACCCTGGTGATTTCTGAGAAAGAGCAACCCATTAGAGGAGAGAAATGGTTTCATTAATTGAGTCTGCCTCCTCCCAGTCCTTGTGTCAATATGGATTCACTGTTTTGCCAAAATTTTCTAAGGAGATTAATGATTTTGGCTGCCTAATTTAAGAAACCTTTAGAGCCTCTTGAACTTTACAAAATGAAAGTTATGTTCCTTTAAAGTGCTTCAGGCTGGCTATATAAAAGCCAAAGCTCTGATCTGCATCCAGCCAAATATGCACATATATACTTGTACATGCTCTTTTGTTTGCTGGAGTTGTGCATTTGGCAGAGCATGAGCTTGCTGCTTCCTTTCATCACTTTGCTAAAACTGACAGTCAGAATTGCCAGGGAAATGTATATTTACTCACAGTTGAAGCTTTTTTTTTTAATAGAAATTAACTATATTCATTTTAACTCTGTAATAGAAAGATTAAGAAGCACTGCGCATGGTAAAACTAATGAATTAATAATGCACCTGCAGGATTTTATTTGGGAAAGAAAAAAGTCCTGTAGTTCATGACAGCTCATGTAATTTCACAGCTCTGCAAATTTGTAGTTTTTTCAGAATCTTCCCTTCATGACAGTTTTCCGTGATCAGGCAAAAAAGTACAATTCAAGACCTCAACTTTGAGTTTAAACACTTGCTCTGGAACCTTTATCCTGACTATAAAAGTTTATTACTATTTTTGTTGGATTTTTTTCCTCAAAGATTTATGAAGAAATGAAGATGTTTTAATTAAAAGCTCATATAAGAAAATTTCTATTCATAATTGCTTTCCAAAGCACTAAATACATTCTGTGCTAGATATTTGTAGGTGTAAATTTTCATGATATATTCTGATAAGACTGAAAAATAAGTACTTCACAATAATTTATCTTTATAATAATTAGAAATTTTATTGGCACTGTGCTCACTGCAGATAGATCAGCAAGTCTGCAAAACAATTCAAAATTAAAATTTAAGTTCTCTATTGAGTTACTTGTAGCAGAAAAATCTACCATTACATTGGTTCAAGCAATTTTAATGAAAATTATCCTAATTTACAATTTCTACTGTTTTTTTTCTCATAAATAAATGTCATAGGAAAATAATTCCAGTGTTATTCTTTTAACACTTTATGTTTAATTCTAGGTTCATGTTAAATCCAATGTATTGTGACAGAACTATTTATGTGCTGTTATCTAAGCACATAAATAAGTGCTTGCAGTCAGAGGTCTCTGTAAATCAGTTAGATAAATATATTAATTAGTCAGAAGTGAGTCCGTAAGAGAGCAAAATCAATAGCATATGGAAGCTAACAAAGTATCAGCTTTCAGCCATATGCCTGACTACGCAAGTTGATATTTTTCTCATCCAGTACTTGAGCATTGGAATTGAGCACTGTCTTTCTGTTAACATCTGTCCATATAAATGTTAAATGCCTGAATAGCTGTAGAATAAAAAGTCTAAGGGGTATGAGGCCCATAAAATCAAATACATTTTAAAGTATTTTCCCACATACTCTCTCAGTTCTAATTATCGCTCTGAAGTTGGAGTTGCTATTGTGGTAACATCCCAGTCACTGGGTTCAAGAGACTGGCAGAAAACAGAAACATCAATATGTCTGTAAGTCAGTATTTAAGCTTAGTTATATGAATAATGTGAAGTTTAAGGAAGCTAAATATGTACTTGTTCTAATAGTGTCATTCTACTGATCTGATATTCCAGTGTTTGACTCTGCAGTATTTGGTAATCAGGTGGACAGTTTTTGAGATGTCAGTGAGTCTTCTGATTTTTCAAACTCTATCAATGACTTATTTTAATCTATTTTATTTCTACTTCTCAACCTAATTTACTTCTTAATTGACAGTTGCCTTAATTTTGTGACTTACACTAATGTCACAGTGCCTTACTTCAAACATTGATTAAACAATTGGTTTAACATTTCAACTATCATGTATTTTTGAGGTTTAAGTGGAATTCAGAGTCAACTGACCATCCATCAAGTTGCACAGTTATTGCCTTATAATATAGAATAACCTCAAAACAATGAGATAAAATTCAGAAGTCTATGTGGAACATGATGGGAGATTAATAGATAGGACTTCAGAGATACAGGCTCTGTCAGCAGAAAAGCTAAGAGAATGGTTGTTTAAATATACTAGTTTGAACAGAACTATTGTTTTTCTCATGTAAAAGCAAGTTTATTTAGAAAATCTGCATACTTCTTGCTCATCTCACCTGCACCTGAGGCAAAAATGCAGATATTGGAGAGGGAAAACAACAAATTAACCAAATAAAAAGTCCAAAACAAAAGAATATCAAGCCCCATTCTCTTCTAAAAACAAATACTTTATCCCTTCAAAATAATCATGAATAAAAACGTGAAAGCATGTCCTCTGCATCACTTTTTGCACTTCTGTCTCCATCCTCAGCCTCCCAAACCTCTTTAAGAAACAGCTAAAGACAATACAAATCTGTGTCTTGTTCTGTTGTAAACCTTATGTCTGGGAAACTGTCCTAAATCCTGTGGGGATAAAATACCATGATTTCTGCTTTGGTGTCTCCACTGAGAAAGGTAATGATTGCCTTCTACCTCTACTAAAGCCAGGATCTAGGTTTCGTTTTTAAGTGACTTAGACTTACATTGGCTTGTGGTGCTATCGCTTTGCTATGGAAGCAGAGAAATGGTAGGGTAATCTCTATGGATAACTGCATGGTCTGCATCTGTTTATGCTATATTTTTTTAATGTGCTAAAATTGAAGTTTTTATATCTATATGCATTTTTATATCTATATGTATATTTATGTGTATACATATGTGTATTCATTATAGACTGACAGACTTGGTGATTTCTGCCAAAAGGTGATTGATTGTAGGATCAGTACTCAGATATCCGTTTGCAGAGAAATTTCTAAATTGCAAAAATATATTAGATCATCATGGTGAATTAATAATTTTGAATACTTTCTTCAGTGATACCCCATTGATTTAAAGATACCTTGGCCTAAGTGTCTCAGAAGCAAAGGAATTCATTATGCAAGAGTTATCCACTGATTTGATTGTTTTTGTTCAGACAGTGCTTTATAGTATAATTCTCACATGGGTCATTTCAACATCTGCATAATTTTAAGCATGATCTCAAATTGAGTGGACTGCTCTGCTGGAGATGGATAGATTTAAAAGTTAAGCATACACTTTAGTATTTCATGGACAAATTCTTGAATCTTCATAATCTTAAACTATTATCAAATAAGAACAACACTGATCTATAAGTAAGCAATCTATATTTAAAGTTGAAAGTAAGATTTGGAATGTCTATTAACCAGGTGGGAATATAAGAATGTCAAAGTGAACCTTTCCTCAAAGGCAAAATGTAATTACCTGCGTCCTTACATGGGTACTGAAACCACATGTATCTAGGACAAAGTGAAAAGGGAAAAATTCTGGTTTCAAGTATATGGGCTGAAGTAGTATTTGGCATCCTTCACATGGCATTACTGCCTGTATCTAATCTGGATCTTTTGTGTCCTCCTTAATTCACACCAGTCACAATTGTTACAACATTACAGGCAACATAAAACAATCTAATCATTCCACATGAATCATTGTTGAATATTTTATGTTACTATCATATGCAAAGTGTCTTTCAAGACATTTCTGTTGTCAGTCAAGCTCTTCTGCTTGACAACTCTAGCAGGGCTGTGTGAATGGAGGAACAGGTCCGTTAGGCACTTGTCAAAAATAGAAGTTATTGGAAATCTTTTGTGATATTGTCTTTTTAGGATGAAACTTTCTGTAAGAATTAATAGACTCAGCTTTTGAGAAGTTTTCTCAGGTACAAGATACATTTCCACAAGAGGCATGGAAGGAAATAGCAGTGAAATGATAGACAAAAGAACTTGCCAGCCTTTTGAGACAGAGACTGCATGGCTGTAGTATATGACTTAGGAAGAACATATTTATTCAGAGCTCAGAGTATGGCTTGGATAGCATATGATATGTAAGGTAAAGGTCATACAGTGAGTGATGAGTATTAGAGAATATAAAGAATCAATTGACACCTGGTCATTCCATGTGATGTACCACCTCATCTCTTGACTGAAGTAAGGTATTGTGGAAAAAAGTGTTGCCTTTTAAACACTGTTCATCCACCCAAATGGTGAAACTTCCCTCTAAGGAAGTTAATGCTTTGTCCATTCCAGTCAAAAGCAGTGTATAATGAAAGAATCCTACAGACAGAAGCTCCTTGGGCTCAGCTCACCTTCCTTTTGCTCTGCTCCTGACTTTGCTTATGATACAAACTCACCTGTTGATGGAATGGCTGTGACTGTCTGCTAATTTTGTCTTGTGTAAAATATGTCTGAAAATTTAATGATGCACAAGAAAGGGTAAAATTTAAATAATTTTACAACTCAACTAGAGAGAGATGCATCAGCCAAGAAAACCCATTTCTGTAGCCTGAAGGTCAGATTTCAGTGTCCAGTTATTAGGCATCTTTGAACAAAAGAAAAAGATTACACAGGATTCTTGTAACAACAAAGGTTGTTTCTTGTCTCTCTCTGCCATAACTATAGTTTTAGCCTCAATCCCCACAGCAATTAACTCTTTAGCTCATTTTGAGCATTTTTAGTTGGTTGTTCCTTTAGAGTCTTTGAAGCAGTCTCAGCAGACAAAACCCTGATTATATATCTTCATGAGAAGATGGTGGTTATATCTTCATGAAAATGGTATAATTTGTCCTCCTGCCTCTGCAGGTTTAGCTCCTTTGTCATTTTTTTTCTCTGTGCACATCTGGCTTTTTCACTTTTCCAGCTTTCATGCTCTGCTGAGTTGGTGGCTCTGTCTAGAACATCCTTTTCATCATATGCCTCACAGAGCCAATAGACATACATTTCCAGTGGTGATTCACTCTGTGCATGTCTGATTTCATGCATTTTATAGTTATTTTATTCAGAAGACTGCAGTGATGAGTGCCATGTTAATGTTCACATCCAGATAGTAATACAGCAGGTGACTACTGGTAATTAATCTTCAAAACCTTTATTCTTTTTGTAACAGAGGAGCTTTTTAACATTGTACAAGAGTCATAACCTGCAAAGCCCACAATTGTTGGGAGAATCTGCTAGAAATAGCAGATTTTTGTAGAAAATTATGTCAAATGTTCAAACTCTGATCTGAATAATTTATAGGATCTGAATGTGCCTGCACGTAAAGCCATTTCTACCTGTCACAAACTTCATAGATGTAATTCGCAGAAAAAAATATATAGAACATTTTATGCCATAGCTCCTAATGTAACAGTGATGTGTTAATTTTAATGACCCTTAGTCTCACTTGCAGATTAATTGTAGTCTTTTAGCTGCATGCATACATGTTTTCTGTTGGAAGAACAGTGTACAAAGTATACATCCAGATCTTTAAAGGCCATTAATGCCCATTCAAGCAACCTTTCATAGCACTTAATAAGAATATTAGTGACACACAGCTGACAGTAATGTCAAGCAGTCAATATTTGGTCTTTAGCTAATATTTTCCATTACAGACTGTATGATTAATTTACTATGACTGCAGTTAGATGAATGAGCAGAATAATGTCATCTTTACAAATTTATTTTTAACTTTAAGTAGTATGAAACATATTTTAAATGGAATTGTGCTATGAGTGAAATGATTATGACTGCATTAGAGTCAATAGAGACATCTAGAATAGTCCTTAACCATGTCTTCCAATCATCATATTGGTTTATTAACATTGGTAAAGGAGTCTGACAGTCTACAGCATCTAAGGAGCTTTCAGAGAATCCAATGTTACAAAAGGTGCAGGGTTGCTATATGTACTAAGTTTAAAAAGAAGAATCTTTCTGGAATACTGAAGAAATGTTTTCCTGGTTTTAGTGGTGCTAGATATTTAAGACAGCAAGATGTTTCAATCACTAAAATAAAAGCAAAGCAAACCAGCCAAACAACCAACCAAATAACAAAAGTATTGTAATTGCTAGAAGATCATGTTTGTGACTGATTAGGTAGCATTTGTATGCTGCTATTCAAACAGTATTGGTATGTGTTTGCAAACTATTTTTTTATCATCTGAAGCATTGTTTGGAATAGAAAATCTATTTCTTTTTCAACCAAAGTAAATCAGCTTCTTATTTATTTGCATTTCTGCTCTATATGAGAAAATAGAAGAATGTTAACATATGAAATACATATTATTGCCTTTGTTCCACTTCTTCCAGATTTTGTAAGAGTGCCTTTAGTTATTCTTGGGAAATTGTGGGCACAAAGAACATTCATGGGAAAACTTCTTACTTGAGGAGCATTATTCTCAGTTTTCCTTGGAGAGGATTGTAATCAGAAAGAAATTCACAGGTTTTAGATTTTTTGACAGCCTTTTTATCTTAACAGGTGCTCAGCATCTTATAGTATGGATAGAATTAGAAGCACAGCTCTTAAGACTTTTTGTATGTGATGGTGTTTTGGTTTGTTTTTTGTAGTTTTTTCTTTGCTCTGGTTTTAAGGATATTCAGCATCATTTGACTATTCTGTGATACTGTTTCCATGAGGAATGTCTTTGAGGAAACTTAATGAACTGAAGACTGAAGATAAACTGCTAGTGAGGTTTTCAAAAGTACCAAAGCATCTGAATACAATGGAAAATAACACTATGGACTTTGTCTACATTGTAAAGCACTTAAATACTATAAAAGCTAATCTTTAGCCTCCATTTATGAGATTAATCTCCCCTAACTTGAAATCTTTCCTTAATATGGGTGTGTTTGTCTGATATAGTGTCATGGTTTGACATGATAGCCTTTTCTGGTAAGAGGGAAGGGGCTGTAAAGATGGCACCTGTAAGAAGTTGCCTGAAACTCTCCCGAGCTCTGAGTCAGACCCACTTCTGGGGCTGAGCCAATTAGACACCTCCACGATCACTTTTGAAGAAGAAGCCAGAAGAGGAGGTTTCTTCCTCCATTTTCTTCCTGCTTCTTCCTTCTTCTGTCCCTCTTCTTCTCCTGGCTGGTGGTGGTGCAAGGAGTAGGAACAGTGAGAGAAACAACCATGCAGACTCCAAGGTCAGTGATGAAAGAGAGGAGGAGATGTACCAGAGCAGAGACTCCCCTGCATTCTGTGAAGAGAACTGATGAAGCTGAGATTTATTTTCATTTCTTTGAAGACTCCACATCAGCAGTAGAGACTCATTTTGCTACAGCTGGCCCTGGACCGGGAGCACTTCACTACAGATCTCGAGCCAGGGGCAGTGATTTTCTTCTTTAAAACTATGGCCAGAGGAGGCCGTGTCCTGAAGGTGGAACCCCATATCCACAGCTGTAACTGTGGGAAGGAACCCACAACAAAGCAGCTCATTAAATCTGTGCCCAGAAGACGCCTTGTCCTGAGAGAGGGACCCTATACCTGCAGAAACTGCAACTACGGCAAAGAATCCACACCAGAGATATTCACTAAGGATTATACCCCGTGTGAGGGACCCCATATTGGTAGAAGCTGCAGCTGCTGGGAACAACCCACACCAGAGAAGTTTGTTAAGGACTGTATTCTGGGTGAGGAACCTCGTGTTGGAGCAGGGGAAGAATGCCAGAAGTCATCCTCATCTGAGAAGACAGAAGCGACAGAGCCCATCTGTGAGAGACTGACCACATCCTCCAATGGGGATTTGGGGAATTGGTTGCAATTTTCTCATCATCCTACTCCCCTTTTTCTTTCATTCCATTCTGTTTCTTATAGAAGAAACTTTCCTACTTTCCTCTCTAAGTCGAGTACTGGAGTTTGTTTTGCCTGGAACCATAATTGGTAGTGAGCCCTCCCTGCCCTTGTCTTAGTCCACAACAACCTTGCTTATCTTTTTACTCCCATTTCGCTGGAGCCTCCATCATCCTAACGAGGGTGGAGGTGAATGGGGGCACTGAGCGAGAGACTGTCTTGGTGCTGCTGTGCTAACTGGGCCAAACCACGACATATAGGCAGCATGATGACTTTTTATAGTCAAAGAAGAGAGACAGCCACTTGTGGGACACAAGTCATCTCATTACAACTTAGAAATCTAAAATAGTTCAGACAAATTGAACCCTAAAAATGCCCATTTATCTTCACCCTTGTAACAGTCTGAGATATCCCTGGCTATATTACTGACCTGTAAAGTCAGATATCTAAATATCTGAGCTACCTTGTCTTGGATCAGTTTCCTAGAGCCAAATATCTTAAATTCTGTCCCAAACTAGTGTCGAGGCAAATTATCATGTATAAATCTCTCCCCTCTGTGCCTGAGTTTCTCCAGATGGAAAATGAGTTAATTCATTCCAGATTTCAATGAGAGCATGGGACAGGACATAGAGTATGTGTAGTATACAGATTTGTGGGTTACAATGTGCATTCAAAGTAATGTGCATCACTTCTGTGCTTCAGTCCTAATAGGAGATATTGTAACCAATTGCCTGTTGAAAGGGATAATATGGAAATATGAAAATGGGCTAGTGATTGTGATTCACTACAGAAAGAAGGATTTATCCTTAAAGAATCAGCGTAAGGCCCTGGGAGTCTGCTGATGTTATGCAGAGATTTAGCCTAAACCTATACATGGCTTTTTAATGGTGCTTTCACTATATAGCTTGAAAAAGTAAGAATTCAGATTTCTAGTGATCCTTTTTCTGACTTCTACATCCAATGACTCTTCTCTGAAATACATAAAAGGTGGTTTTTAATGCATGGGATGCTGAATTTTCTCCCTTCCACCCTGTTTTGTAAAGAATGATATCTTATTTAACAATTACTTTAGGTATTGAGCTGGGATCGTGATGAGAATTTTCACATTCTTTTTTTCCTCAAAGACAGTTTTGTAAATTAAATTGGACAGCATCAGTAGCTAACTGATATAAATATGGTGATCCTCAAGGTTTCATGTAATACAGAACAGGATTTTCTTGAAAGAACAAAATGTGTCCTTTTTTTTTCTAGATAGGGTAGTTATTTTTATATATTTTTACTGAGTGTTTTGAAATCATCTGCTGACCTCTTTGCCAAAAACTTAGAGATGAGTTTGTCAGTCCCATTAGGCAGCCTGATCTTGGGTTATTTAGTACTAATGCAGTTGTCAGGAAGAATCTGTTACAAGCTCTGATGTTGTTCCAAAGGGCTCCTCTGGCTAAAGATGCAAAAATAGAGATGATTACCAAGAGAATGAGGAGTGGAGGAGAGGGGAAAGTAGAAGAGGACAATGTAATTTCAAGAGCATAGAAAAGTAAGTGAGGTCTTAGAGATGCTGAAATCTACTCTGTACCAATGTCTCAAGACACTGCCTTAAGACAAATTCCAAGCACAAGTATTTGGCCCTGCTTATTATCTTCCCTGAACATAGACTGTGTGCTCTGTGTTTGAAAGTATTACAGACAAGGTTCAAATTTGTGGAATTTAAATTGCTTTTCAGTCCCTCACCCCTTCTGAACTGCTGATACCTTTGTGTATATATCCTTCTGAAAGCTTTTACTTTCCGCTCACTCCTTACACTCTCCCTGCAGAACATGCCATTTCTTGCACTCATGGAGCAAAGAACTAGTGCTCATGATACTGTCCTTAAAGATATCACTTCAGACTTTCTTCATAATTAGCTCAGCATAAAAGAGATTTTGCTGAGCTACCTATCTTCCAGTAGTGCTGCATAATCAGCAGCATGATGACAAGAAGTAGTCAGCAACACCAGATCCTACTCTTTACTAGAATGCCTTTGACTAAGAAGTGATTAGTTTGTGGTATTAAAACCACTGAAAGTCCGTAGTCCATAATAATGCATGAACAAACAGCATTACTGTCTTGCTTCTACTTATTTCAAACATACCTTCTCAGCTGTTTGGAGGTGTCTTGCTCAGATCTACTGTGATCTGTAGTTTCTGGCCAAAGTTCTAATCTTCCATGTTATCTTTACTCTTCCCAATATTTCTGAATCCATAAATATTTTTACCTCAACATCCTGCTCTTTCCTAACTTTCATGACATTGGCTTCCCCGGTTTTCCTGTTTTTCTTCCATAGAGGATGTTTTCATGTCTCTCAGGTTATTGATATTTCCTCTAATACCTACTTCACCATCTCTGTTTTCCACATAATTTCCATTCCCTTACTGCTAGCTTCTCTAATTTTTTTCCTTTGTTTTCTTTCTCATCTCTTGTTATCCAAACTGTGATAATATTCTGCTGTTTCTTTTTCTCTTGATATCTTTCTATTCACAACTATTTTACTTAGCTCAAATAAGATGAAGATTTGACTTCTACAATCTCAGTCTGGCAAACTCACAATTTCATGACAAGTCTTGTGCTATTTAATGTTTTACTTAAAGCTTCAGTTCCTGAAGGCAACTGAGAACAAGAAACTCAAAGCTTTTATCAAAATTACTAAAAGCTTAGCCTTCAGGATTACACAAAAAGCCTGAACACACAAAGGAGCATATTAAGTACTCAGATACAAAAAGGCAAATAAAGACCCAGACTATCCCACTTTTAACATTTTATCCTTATTTCCATTACCAAGCAAACCAGTCTCATATATAAAAATAGGAGGCCACCTTTCTCAGCAATATTTCCACATCAAACTTAGAGCTATACTTACGTTTGGAAAAAAAAAAAATCAACCAAAACAACTGATAGTAAAAGTTCAGACTAATATGAGGAACTCTTTGCAACCACTATCACTACAAAAACAAACCACAACAGTAAAATGTGGTTCTTCTCATATGGATTAGAAAGGATAGCAAGTACGAAGCATCTTACTGTAAAATCTTTTTAACAAAGGAGGAGCATCTTGATCACACAGAGTAATTTTATTGAAGTCTCTGAAGTTGCTCAGCAAGCTGCCTCTAGCTCCATGTAGCAACTTGGGAAACTGATGTGAGCATTGCCTGGCAGCAAAGAACTGAACAATATTTCCGCAGATTTTGAAGAGCTGTGTAAACTGGAATCCATTTGTGTCTTTCAGTTTATTGATTCTACAAACTTGTGAACACTGACCCGTATTTTATTCTGCCAGTAGATGGTGATATTTATATTAACTATTTAAGTAAACTGGAAAATATATACATTTGTTTATTTTGGTGTGCATTCCTTATATCCAAGAAATATTTTAACTACATAAACTGATTTCAAGTACTTTAGGTGTTTATATTAAGTGTAATGTATTGTACATATAATTACACAGCTGGCTTTGATAGCATTATGCTCACCCTATTATTCATGTTGTCATGTTTTGAGCCAGCAGCGTTTAACTGGTTTATGTATTTAGATTGGCTGAATACTCCTTAAAGCCCTGTGAAACTGAAGCAAGTAAACAGGATTTTGAGAGGCCCCGTCTTCTTTACTATACACTTGCAAATGGAAGCTAATTCTTCACATACTCAGTAGAATTAGTCAAGTTTTCTTTCCTGCAACTATGCCTGTTTACTGCTAATGAAACGCTAAAAGTATTACAGTTAAAGAATAATTTAGAATGTATTAACACATGTTTGAAATTAAATTGCCTTTGATCAACCTTAGCACTTTCCAAAGATGAACTGTACATAATTTGCTTCAATACTTGCAAGCTCATCACAGAATATTTTAAAATTTGTGATGGCAGATTTTTTTACTCTAATTATTACATCAGAAAGATTGTATTGGGAAGAGGTATATTTATTAAACTGATAGAACTTACTAATATGCTAAAAAACCCCCCACATATATAAACTCTAGATTAACAAGATATTTTAGTATAGATGTACATTTTAGAATATATGTCTCACTGAACTGAGGGGAATTGTTCACATAATAAGAGTTTAGCACATGCTTATGTTCATTACTTGACTATGATTTAGGATTAGGATTGATTTCAGTTAGTCTGTCATTTTAGATTTTGTTCCTTACTAGCCAGATAATAGTCGTAGATAAAAACACAACTAAGATCACAGTAATTTGAGTTTCTCAAGATACATCAGCATTGCAAGAATGGAACTGTTCAAGTTTTAACTAAAAATGAAGTCTGAAACATTTTTGGAATTAAGAATAACAAAATTCAAAGCTTGAGAAATAATTATCTTGGGTATTATTTCCCTAAAAAATGTGATAGGAGAGAAAACAGCAACAAAACGTTACTTTCATTTCTATCTCACTACTATGTATTTTGCTTAAATGTAAAATGGCAATTGAGTATCCAATTTCAACAAACTTCTCTTTATCACATGGTGTCTATTTTCTTAAAAATACATTATTCATTAAAAAATGCAACGAATAAAACTTAATTTTTATACCTTTACATAGTTACATACAGTATACTTAAAACCATCCTGTTGATGCATCCTGGGATGCATCAAGAAGAGTGTGACCAGAAGGTCGAGGGAGGTTTTTTTCCCCCTCTGCCCTGGTGCGGCCTTATCTGGAGTCCTGTGTCCATTTTTGGGCTCCCCAGCTCGAGAGAGACAGGGAACTAGTGGAGAGAGATCAACACAGGGCCATTAAGAAGATAGGGGACTGGAATATCTTTCATACAGGGAAAGGCTGTGGGAACTGGGGCTAAGTAGTCTGGAGAAGAATATACTATGAGGGGATCTCATTAATATTTACAAATATCTAAATGGTGGATGTTGGGAGGTTGGGTCACCCCTTTTTCTGTTGTTTCCAGTGAGAGAACAAGGGGTAATGGAAAAAAAAGCTGGATCACAAAAAAGTTCTCTTTAAACAGAAGGAAAAGCCATTCTACTGTGAGGATGAGGCAGCCCTGGCACAGAGCTGCACAGAGCGGTTTTGGAGTCTGCTGCTCTGGAGTTTTCCAAAATCTCCCTGGATGTGTTCCTATGGGACATGATCTAAGTGGACTTGCTTTAGCAATGGGATTGGACTAGATGATCTCTAGAGGTCCTTTGCAACTCCTATTGTTCCATGATTCTATGATTCTGTGATGTGATATGATATGACATACATTATGTCATGTAATATCATATAAGTTTTTTTCTCACCTTAATTTCCTTCAAACTAAGAAGCACCTCTGGTTTTCATTCTTTCTTTCTTTTAATCAAGCTAGAAATATAAACTAGCAGACTATTACTAAAAAAGGTGATAAAATACACTAGATGATGTAGTGAAATGCTTCTACATATATTTATCTTTCCAGATGAGCTTCACTGAGAGAAATATTAATCTAAAGCATGTGCTTCTAATGTAGAGTACTCATCTGGTTGTGGGAGAGAGATGGGCTCCTCTTCTTTGATGTTTCGTTTAGGACAAGAGCTCCTTATGCATTAATTACAAGTAATGAGGTTCCTCATGTTTTCTTGGGATACACTGAGGACAGTATTTGTAAGAGCATCCTTACTGACCAACACACAGTATCTGCATAACAATTCTCTGAATGACTATAATTTTGTATGTCACAAAAAACCCCTTGTTACTGTGTGCAGCACAGTTCAATGCTCATAAAACCATTTTTCTTAGAACGGTTTCAGTTGGATACCACAAGTTACCAATGATCCATAACTATCTTCATATTGTAGTATTTAACATAGTTAACTCAGTAACCTGGGAGACTGAAACTGTCTCAGGACCTCAACAGGTGGAGTTGTAAGAGAAACAATAGGATAAGCTATCCAACAGGCTCTTTGGAAGAAAATGTGTTGTTTGATTGAGTTTTTTATTAGAGGAAGAAGGAGGATGTGGAAAGGGTGTCGAAAAAAATACTCATGTATCTGGTAGCTAGGAAGAGAGCATTGATTCTGATATGAATGGAGATAAGATGGTTATGGGGAAAGTGTTGACGAAAATCAGGGAGGGTTTTTTTTTTAGTGTTTGGACAGATATTTGCTCATTATACCTCACAGTGTATAGTAATGTTTTTAAGAGTAATATGAATTTCTAAGGTCTGTGAATAACTGAACTTTGGGTTATATGTCTGAGGGCAAAACTTTTTTATATCTTCCCTCCAGGCACAGAAAGAAATCTTAATTTGTAGAAGGACGTAAACAGGCACCTATCAAGTGAATCTAAGAGAGAAGGGTACTTCTGGGTAATCCAGACTCATTTAGCAAAACTGTAGAGGCAAAGGAGAACTCAAGATCCTGGGAACTCCAAGCACCTTTCAGTTGTTTTGAATTGCAAATTTAAGTGCAGAAAGAAAAGTCCTGAGTAAAAGTCAGTGTTCTGATGGTCAGCTGGAGAGAGTATATTGTATCCAGTAAATTATTCCAGTAATTTAAACCTTAAAAAAACATGCTCATTCTAGCCTGGTTTGGGAGGAAACTGGACAAATCAAACAATCCTAACTCATCAGGTTAGGGAATTAGTGAAATAATGAAGCTGGAAATATAGCTGAAATACAACAAATATTCTACATACTAACACCCAGAGTATGACGTTTATTTTTAAGAGTTTAATTTTTAGTTATTCACTAATTTTAAATTTGAGAAAAACAATAAAGATACTTCATAATTTTTATCAAAAATCAAGATAAAATAACATGAAAATGTGCAGTTGTACCTGAGTCTTGGCTGAAACCTATTAGATAGCTCTGATTCTCTACAGTGGTTACTGGATCTTATTGATTAATGAGGTTTTGCTAAGCCTAAAACAATGGGCACAATAATACTGATTAAGAATTGGACACGTGGCATATCTTAACAGTGGTAATTATTCATTTTCAGAGATGAGATAGTGATTTTAAATTACAGAATAATTGAAGAGAGCAAGTGAAGTAAAACATTGAATATTGGTAATTGAGATGATAATCTAATTGGAGACCAGTGACAACTGAGAAGAAAAGCTTCAAATAAGTTGCTGAATCTTGATTTCTTATATAGGCTCAATGATTGACTGCAGTTTAGATTGATCAGTTAAATAATTGGGGCAAGAGTGAAGTTCTTAAAGTCAGAAAACTTAAAGTGCAGGTGACAGTTTCATAAACAGAAGGTCAGCAAGAGAAGCATGAGCCAGCAATATGCCCTTGTGGCCAAGAAGGCCAATGGCATCCTGGGGTATATCAGAAGGGCTGTGGTTAGCAGGTCGAGAGAGATTCTCCTCGCATTCTACTTTGCCCTTGTGAGACCACATCTGGAATATTGTGTCCAGTTCTGGGCCCCTCAGTTCAAGAAAGACAAGGAGCTGCTGGAGAGAGTTCAATGCAGGGCCACAAAGGTGATGAAGTGGAGCATCTTCCTTCTGATGAAAGGCTGAAGGAGCTGGGGCTCTTCAGCTTGGAGAAGAGGAGACTAAGGGGTGAGTTCATTAATGTTTACAAATACATTCTAAAGGGCTGGTGTCAGGAGGATAGAGCCAGGCTCTTCACAAAGATATCCAGTGGTAGGACAAGAGGCAATGGGTACTAGCTGGAACATAAAAAGTTCCAATATAACATAAGGAAAAACTTCACTGTTCAGGTAAGAAAGCACTGGCACAGGCTGCCCAGATCGGTTGTTGAGTCTCCTTCTCGGGGGACATTCAAAACCCACCTGTTCCTGTGTGACCTACTCTAGGTGGTCCTGCTCTGGCAGGGGAGTTAGACTAGGTGATCTTTTAAGGTCCATTCCTACCCTTAAGATTCTGTGATTCTGTGATATCAAGTGAAAGGTCGTAAAGAACCACCTTCTCTGTGAGAATAATTGGAGAAATGTAGCCATTTTTAAAAAAGATAAATTCATAATAGATGCAAAGTATTCAAATGACATATCTCTCTTTTTTTTCTCTAATGTTATATATATTCACAAAGCACTGAGATGTAGTGATGGAAGTCAGGATCCTATCAGAATATGTAGTCTCTGCCCTGGACAACTGAAATTACAATTAGATAATATAAATAGTAATGAAAATATGAAGTAATAAGGCAAGTCTTTAAAGTGCCTGAGTAATTTTGCCCATAACTCCATGATATTTATTTGGAGACGATCAAGGTCTCTATCCTCTCTCTTAGATTTGCTACTTACTGTATGGTCACATAACTATATTTTTCACAATCATGTGTTCTTATTGACAATTATATTGGCATATCGTAAGGCAGCACCTTTCCCCAGTGTGCTAAAAGCAGTGCTTGGCTGTCATTGTTTAAAATTGAACCTGAGCAAAGTAGAAGACTGATAAGTTCCATGTTTGAATACCTTCCTTTGGCTTGGAAGCCTCTACTTTCGTCCTTCCATTAAAGATCACTATGTGACAAGATGTGGTGTAAAGACGTCTTCCTGATTCACCCTTTCCCCGTTCCTAAGATTTCTATAATAGTAATATTTATTTTTCTTTCTAAACGCAAGCTTTATGAGACTTTGCATTATCAACACAGGAGAAATGTATCAAAAACAATAAGGTTATATCAATGTCTCTTATCTATTTCATGCAAAATAAATACATAACCAATTTTACAGGCTTAACTTCCCAACTATTAATGTCAAGGTAAAAAGAACTCCAATCTTAATATTTTTAAGTATAATCTTGTGTTTCTCAGTGTGAAAATGAACAAATAAGACTTTGTATCATAACCTATATATTTTGAAAACCACCATTATGTTTTAGAAAATACAAGTTAAAAAAAAAAAAAAGAACAAAATGATGGTTGAATTATTTTCCAATTTGTGTTCCCATGTTCTACTGAGCAGGCTGGACTGTTTATCTGTCTTGCAGTAATTTCTGAGATAACAGCTTGTGGTGGTTTAGCCCTGGCTGGGTGCCCAGTGCCCATCAAGCCGTAATATCACTCCCCCTCCTAAACTGGACAGAAGAGAGAGAAATACAACGAGAGGTTTTTGAGTTGAGATAAGAGCAGAGAGATGACTCAGCAATTAGTGTCACAGGCAAACAGACTCAACTTGATTCTCCTCCCCGTCTTGGTTCAATGTTCTCCTCCCCCTCTACTCTGCCCAGAGTTTGTCCAGTTGTCCAGTTTGTGTCCAGTTTTGGGCTCGTCAGCTCAAGAGAGACAGGGAACTTCTGCAGAGAGTCCAGTGTCGGGCCACCAAGATAATCAGGGGATCAAAACATCTTTCTTATGAGTAAATGCTGTGAGACCTGGGGCTGTTTAGCCTGGAGAAGACTGAGGGAGGACCTTATCAACGCTTACAGTTACCTACAAGGAGGATGTCAAGAGGCTGGGTGAGTCTTTTTTTCTTTAGTCTCCACTGACATAACAAGGGGTAACAGTCACAAGTTGGAACAGAGGAACTTCCACTTGAACATGAGGAAAAACTTTACTTTGAGAATGAGGGAACACTGGTACAGGCTGCCCAGAGAAGTTGTGGAGTCTCCTCTGGTGGGTGTCAAAACCCGCTTGGATGTGTTCCTGTGTGACCTGATCTTAGCAGGGGATTGGACTAGACAGTCTCTGGCAGTTCCTTCCAATCTTTACTATTCTGTGTAATTCTGTGTTTGAAATCCAACATTATCTTAGGTCATATGTTTTCTCAGGTCTCACAAGAAAACTGACAGACAAGAAAACTGAATACTCATGTCTCCTAATTTCTGATCGTATATTCCCACTGTAGGGACCTCTTTTTACGAAAAGGGAATTACTAAGTACTGGTCCTCATCAATCAGAAAATGCAGTCATTTAGGTGTATTAAGCATTTAGATTTATTAACCATTAAGAATATGGTTCTAATGTTTTGAGCTGACAGGCAGATCCCATAGGCTTGACCTAAGTTTCATATCTCCTAATCCAGCAGTAGGTAACTGGTCATGGAAGAGATTGGTTTTATCTTGTGGTAAAGGATGTTTCAAAGTGATGTACAATAAGGTGAATGATTTACATACAGTGTGCCAATTGTTAGGTCTAAGATAATGGTATGAGAACCTTCTAATGTTAGGTAAAGTCTGAGAGCCCCCAGGTAAAGGGCTCTTGCAAATGGTTTCCTCAAAACACTGATTACAGTCTATTTTTCCTTAGGTTATGTGTAGATTTCTCTACTATGATAACCGCCATGTTGATTTATGAGCACTAATATACATTAATTGGTAGCTTTATCATCATAAGCTTGTTATTATCCACATCTAAGTCATGTAGATTATAAAAACTGAAACATATGAAAATATTTTTTAAAACACATTAAAACATTTTACAGATCTCCAGACTTAATTATTCTTAGGATTATAACACTTTTCATCCCACAATCTAAATATATGTAGACCTTCCCTCATTGTTTCTGTGACTGAGTATTTCTCTTCCTGAAAAGAAATATGTGTGTTTATCTATGTATACATCATCTTACATATATAGTTAATAAAGTACAGCACTAAGGTGGGTTTACAGAAATAGATAAGAGAAAGACCACTTAAAATATCATCAGATATGACTAAACATGATCAAGACATCAGTAGAATTTAAATTTATGTTTTGAATTTATAAATGTTTGTGGTAATAGTAAAAATGTTTTGAATGCTGCCGAATTTTGTATCTCTTGCTAATTTCATTTCTACAAAATCAAGGTAAAAGTTACAGTTCTGTCAACATTTTCTGAAAAATAAGAAGCAGTAAGAATTATTTAATGAACCCTCACCTACTTTCATTTTATGTTCATGTTTTAAAAAAATAACGATATGTGTGAAATCTAAGTACTTTATGTTATTGATCATAGCAATCTGTCTGAATGTTGAGAGTTTATGCTAACATATTTATCAGATAATTACAGGACTAATATTTATAGGATAATCATAGGAATTATTATACTAGATAAGTTCAAAAAAGTATCATTGTTACTTGTAGGATACTTCCAAGTGGTGATATTATGCACTGATTGCAATACTTACTTAGCGTGCTTTAAAAAGATACTGCTTTATTCTTTATCATTTATATTACAGGACTTCCTGGTGTTGACATAGTTCAATGCATATACTAGCATATCTTTTTTCTCCTTGGTATGATTAAATGCAAAAATTGCTTTTCAAATTACTAAAATGTTTCAATGATGATACAAACTCAGATATCCCTGAATCTACATGTGCTCTGGATATGACTTAGGTTCTAGTGCTAAAACTAATACATTAGGTAGATTAATTTCCTGTGCAATTTTTTATCACATAACCATTAAAAGTGAAGTGGTTTCATTATATAATGATGGAGAATGTCAGGAAATATTAATAGGATTCTGACAGATGTGGCAAATAAGCATACAAATGCGATGAAGTGAGTAGCACGAGATTAATATCTTGTTATTACTTTTTATAAAAAGTGTTTTATTCACAATAGCTGCAAGGACATATTGAGCATCAATATAGACACTAGCACTCCATATTCAACCTTATCTCCTTTGCTGTAAGAAATTCTTTACTTAGCATGTTAAACTCTACAACTGTATGGTTTAGCTACAGATTTGAATATTGATGCTGTAGACTGCAGGGCACGTAGAACTGTTCAGAGGCACCATGATTCTTCTCTCTCCACAGCACTTGCAAACAAGGGTCTTGGAATTTTCAGCCTGTCAGTTTAGGCATGGCAGAAGAGAATCTAGAAGATACAAGATGCAGCAAAGTATATTCCAATGGACGTACTTACAGCATCCATTCTGAACCATTGTGTTATCTGTAATACATGAAAGTATAACAACAGCTCTACCAAGTAAACAGGGACAGTTCTTGATAGTGAACTGAGTAATAGGGACTCATACCCTTTGAGCTACAGTCACTGGAGGACACTGTTAACCGTCACTAGAGGTCAGCGTGAGCACATAGAATTTTCAGGGTCCAACAATTTTTCCTGGAGATGACAGTTGTACTCTGGCAAGCCAAGGCTTGGATTCAGTATTCCTTCAGTAAAGAGTTCCTGCAAAAATTCCATACTGAGAATGCACTAGAGGCTTGAGAATATTGGATGTAGGTCCTATGAGGAAGCTGGAATCCACCAGAAGGTTTGGGAATTTTTCTAGTTATTTGTCGTGGTTTGGCCCACCTAGCACAGCAGCACCACGACAGTCCCTTGCTCGATGCTCCCATTCACCCCCACCCTCGTTAGGATGGTGGAGGCCCCAGCGAAATGGGAGTAAAAAGATAAGCAAGGTTGTTGTGGATTAAAACAAGGACAGGGAAGGCTTACTGCCAATTACGGTTCCGGGCAAAACAAACTCCAGCACTCAGAGAGGAAAGTAGGAAAGTTTATTCTACAAGAAAC
>WBNH01005503.1:151028-181128 GCA_013401255.1 Urocolius indicus
TTGGCTGTGACACTCTCACTAGCAGACTCATGCTGCTGAATGAAAAATGTATAACTCAGGAAGAATAATTCTTTTAGTTGGATGAGCAGACTTGTTTTAGTTTGGCTTTTTTTTTTTTTTTAATGCCTGCAGTTTGTCAGGAAACTGAAAATCAGATACTGCACTTAAAAGATATCTTAGTCTAGTGGTTTTGCCTGGGCCAAGTTTTTTGTAGCGGGGGAAGCTACAGGGGTGCATTCTTTAAACAAAAATCTGCAAGAAGCTTCCCCTGTAGCTGACAGGGCCAATGCGAATCAGTTCTAAGATGGACCCTGCAGCTGATCCAGGCCTGGCCAATTAGTGACTCAGGTAACATGTCTGTGCATAATGTATTTGAGAAGGGGAAGAAGTAGCTGTGCAGTTGTTGAACTGCAGGAGCAACAGACAGTGAGAATGTGCAAACATCTCTGCAGACAGCAAGGTCAGTGCAGAAGGAGGGGGAGGAGGTGCTTAGGCCCTGAAAAAAGACTCCTGGGTGACTTGTAGTCAAGACCGTGGTGAGGCAGCTGTGCCCCTGCAGTCCATGGAGGCCAGTAGGGAGGAGAGATCCATTCACAACCCATGGAGGGGGTGAATGCCTGAAGGAGGCTGTGAGTCTATGGGAAGTACCCTGGAACAAGTTCCTGGCAGGACCTGGGAGTCTGTGGGGAGAGAGGCGCCCACACCAGAGCAGGTTTGCTTTCAGGACTTGTGATCCTGTGAGGGACTCGGGCTGGAGCAGTCAGTACCTGAAGGACTGTTCTCCTGGTGAGTGACCCATGTGTTGGCTGGGTGTGAGGTGCTGCCCCTGTGGCACGCCCCGTGCTGAAGCAGTTCATGAGCTGCAGCCCATGGAAAGGATCCACCTTTTAGAAGTTTGTGAAGGACTGTCTCCTGTGGGGAAAGACCCCACAGTGTGGCAGTGGGAAGTGTGAAGAGGCCTCTACCTGAAAAGGAGCAATGGCCAAGTCCATCTGTAATGAGCTGACTGCAACCCGCATCCCTTGTACTGCTGGAGGGAAGGAAGGAGGGTCCTGGAGAAGAGAGGGGTGGGGGTAGGTGTTTTAAGATTCGGTTTTATTTCTCATCTCCCTCTTCTGATGGCTCATTAAAAAATCAAACCATCTCTCCTCAAGTTGAGTCTGTTTTGCCCGTGACTCTAATTGCTGAGTAATCTCCCTGTCATTATCTCAACTCACAAACCTCTCCTTATATTTCTCTCTCTCCTGTCCAGTTTAGAAGAGGGAGTGATATTATGACATGATGGACACTTGGCACCCAGCCAGGGCTAAACTACCACAATTAGTATGCTTTAAGTGCCAGCACAGATATTCTGCACTCACTGGAGCTATGTTTTGGTATTCTTCTGCATCAACCTGTGGTTGTGTCAAAGTGTCTTGACACAAGCTACTACCTATTTCCTGCAGCATTTGTCTTATGCCACTTTCCCACATTCAGAATCAGATTTTTTTATATTTAACTTTTGCTACAGAGATAGTGCTATTCTTCCTGAGTGATTACCTCTTCCTAGCTAGACACAGAGCAAAAGTATCTGCATAGTTCCTTGTATATATTCTCATTGTTTGTAACAATGTCTTCCATGGGACACTGGATTATCTCAAATATTCAGCAGCAACTGAAATAATGGATCACTCCTTTCTCATAGTTAAATCTCAGGTATGACAATCCTGTCAACAGTGAGAGGCCATTTTTTCCTTGTAGGTTCAAAAAAGAGATATTTCTTCTTCCCTGTTCAACATGTGTACTAAACCATTCAGTGGTATTATAAAATGCTACAGACTTAAATGCCTGCCATATGCTAGTGGTACACAGTTGTACATATTTGTTCATCGTGAATCAGAAAACAGTAATTCTCATTGCCTGTCAAAGCACTAGACAAATATCAGTAACTTAAAATGGGGTAGGTAAGAATGAAATAAATAGGATGTTTCTGCAAAGTTTTCATGGTTCTGAGAGCCTTCAAATGCATGTATATCTTGCATCAGGTAACAACTAGACATGTGTTGGCAGTTGGAGAAGAAATAACATTTGATCACTTCTGGCTCACAGGAAACACAAGTACAGATATGATATATAAAGAAATACTTCACATTGCTTTTAATAATTTTTTAGCCAATTCACTCTTTCATTGAGATGGGGGGAGGAGAAAAGTAAGACATCCAAAGCATTTTCTTTGATCAGAGATTTTCTAATCTCCTTTTGAGTTTCAGACCTAACAGGGAGAAATGTCAATCAAACATCTCCCTTTTTGTATTTTAATCACACCAGAGTGCTGATCCTTGACCACTGAAAGTGGCACCAAATTAGTATCAGTAGATATTCGGGCTGCTCTAAGTAACAATGAGCCACAGCAATTTAAAAATGAACAAAAATGTAAATTTTCTACTTGATTTTATATCAAAGTTATTCAGATCCTTTGCAGTTGGAAGTAGCAACAGACTTAAACTGTACTTAGGATAGGCTGACAGAATTATACAAGCATTTTGCACGAAAGCCCATCTACAGTGCTGAGAACTGGGTATGAATTTATTCAAATAGAAATTCAACAATGGTTCTGCACCATTTCCCTCAAAATATACAGATCTGTTATTCACATTAACCTTTTTATGAAAGAAGACAAACACACTTCATGATACTCAAATAAGACTTTTACATTTATCAGAGAATTTAATTCTAACCATTTACCATGGATTAAGAACTGGATTAAGAATGTATTACTAACAATATCCAGCTGGAGGGATATAAGTGCAAAACTGGGTCATATTAACAGCTTTGACCAAAGATTATGTAGATAAATACAACAATCCAAAGAGAATAACATTGTGTAGATATTTCCCCTAAAAGCTATATTTGGAATGATTTGAACATTTTTGCCTATTTTATCCACTGTTGTAGCCACCCTACTAACCATCTGTCCTAACCACGATTGGTATCTCTTGCTTGGATTACAGAATCTTTGTAGGATCCAGACTTTGCTAGTCTAGACATACAATGTCTAAATGCCTTCCTTTAGGAAGGCTTTATTAGCAGCTAAAAGCTGGCATCTTGATGAATTTTCTGTGGTTTCTAAAGTTTGTGGTGTGCAGGTCTTCTGAGCAATGTATTCCTCAAAATGAAATGATTATTCTGATTAGAATCAAAAGTGTTGTTGCTCCTAGGGCAAAAAAAATTGACAGACATCTTTTGTTGCCCCATGTAACCAGCGTGTTTTGGATTAATTTGAATTTGGTCATATTCCTCAAAGATATTTTTCCTTGTTAATGCTAAATTTCTGATTGAACATCAGCTTCTTCTGAATACTAAGAGATATGGAATAGAAGTCAGACTTGTCTCAAAACCAAGTTAAGGGGTCAGTAGAAGACTTCTGTCCAGGGTGCACAAATATTGAAAGAATAGTTTTCTCTGTGCAAAGTATGAGTGCCAAGTAGTCAGAAAATGCAAAATAAAACCATTGAATTTGTAAAATAAGTTCAGGTGTCAAATGCGATAAATAAATTGCGCTGTCAAATGAATATGTCCAAACAGTATGTCAGTCTGTTAAATCCACTGATAATGTCCCTCTTATATGGAATGATTTTAGAATTACAATAGTAATAATGATTCTTCATAGAATCAGCAGAACAAAGTAGAAGGAAAAAAACTGGTGATATCATAGGAAATGAAATAATGGTTAATCTTGAATAGTTTTTTCTCATTACTGTTTTAAGACTGGTTGCAAGAATTTTACTGTGCATGCTAATAATGCAGTCATTCAGAGCACTGAAAATGGTCTTTTCCATGTTTGATTTCTAGAATTCATTGTTAGGATTGTATGTATACCTTAAACAGAATTTAGAGTGTTTACTGACTGCACAATGGAAGATAATGACTAAAAATCAATTATTGTATTCAAATTACAGTCAATTCAGAAGATTATTTAGAAAACAAAAAGTCAAAAGAATGTCGTAATGAGTTATTCAAGAATTTTAAATACTTCATAAAGAGCTCTAGTTTTATTACCATAAATCAGAAGATAAATTTCATTGCAAGTGAAGAAAGAATTGCTCATGTTCTGAAAAACTGAAAGTAAAGAGTGGCAAAATAATCTCTTCATTGATGATTATATAGTCATTGAATCCAGCATGCTCATTTTGCCCTCCTCTGCAGCCTATTGTTTAAAGTTTCATCAGCCTCTCCCATTTCTAGTCAGGAAGACTTCCTTACTTCTTCACAAAGTGACTATGTAAGTGTTTGTGTTATAGACTCCTTGACTTTCTTTTTCAGAAAAAGTCCTAACTGCCTCACCACGTTTTCAATGCAGCCTCCTCCTTCATCCTCCCCTGCTCTCCCCTACCTGCACCTCTTTGCCCTTCTTTGCAGCTCTCACCTTTGCTGCTGGATGAGGGAATATAACAGAACTGTTTCTGGAATATCCCTGATACAATTAGTAGTGGGAAGAACTCAGAACATGAGTTTTTCTGAACATGAGAACACAGAGAACATAGAATGTTCTCAAAGATCACATGTATTATCTTTTTTTTTGTGGTTTTGATGTCACAGAACTACCTCTGCCTTGAAGGCATCTAAAGTTACTCATTGGAGTGTTAGGATACTGTGAACCATAAGATCAGATGAATTTAGTAGCAAGAGATCAGACTGTGTTTGGAATTGCTAAAATACTGAACATGGTCTGTTTGTCTACTATTTGTCCAGCTTTAGACTCAGGGCATTCCTAAATATTACAGTTTTCAGTGCAATTACATGAATGGTGTGGACATAGCTTGGACATCTGGCTTAAATTTAGAAGAGTATTTAAAATCAAATCAATTTTAGTTCTACCAAAATTAAAATAAGAAAGCCAGCAATGTTGTACCATAGCGATGCTGTGATGAAGCCAGTCAGGACTCAATAGCCAATTACCTGGTAATTTCCTTTCTGGGGAAATTAGCAACAGAATCTGAATTACTTTGATATTATTGTATTGTATTTCAATTTTAAGGGGAATTATTGTCTTATTCTCTGACCAGACATAAACATATACATATACGTCAGATCAGTTCACTGAAGGTTTAACGTTTGTACACTGTCTAATATTTTTTTGTTCCCTGATGGTCACTTGTAAGACACTAAGCTGTGTGGGTGCATATATCTGCTTGAGGGCAGGAAGGCTCTTCAGAGGGACCTGGACAGAGTGGAGCGATGTATTGAGGCCAAATTGTGAGGTTCAACGAGGCCAGGTGCTGGGTCCTGCACTTGGGCCACAACAGCCCCGTGCAATGCAACAGGCTTTGGGCAGTGGCTGGAAAGCTATCCAGCAGAAAAGGACCTCAAGTGTCAACAGCCAGATGAACATAAGCCAGCAGTGTGCTCAGAAGGTCAATGATATCCTGGCTTGTATCAGAAATACTGTGACCAGAAACCAAGGCAGGGACTGTCTCCCTGTATTCGGCACTGGTGAGGCCACAGTTGGAATACTGTGTCAGGTTCTGGGCCCCTCAGAACAAGAAGGACATTGAGGTACTGGAGTGGGATCAGAGATGGGCAATGAAGCTGATGAAGGGTCTGGAGAACAATTCTGATGAGGAGCAGCTGAGGTAGCTGGGCATGTTTACCCTAGAGGAGACCAAGAGGAGATACAACCACTCTCTACCTGAAAGAAATCTCTAGTGAGGTGGAGGTTGATCTCTCCAGAAGTGAAAAAAAAAAAGAGACATGAGGAAATGGGCTCAAGTTGCACCAGAGGAGGTTGATGATCTTAAAAGTCTTTTCCAACTGTGATGATTCTAAGAAATATTTATAGATCACAATTAATCTCATTCTATAATGACAGAAATTATATTAAAATATATTAAAAATATATATATCTCTCAACTATAAGGGAAGCCCAGCTAAGTAGCTCTGGTGTAGACATCTAACCTAAGTACGTCTCGGATAAGCTGATATAAATTTGTCCCACATTATCGGAAACAGGAAATATCCCAGTATCTAATGCTTGTATGAACCCTGACACCTTTCGCAATTACGTCATGCTGATTAAAGATGCAAAAAGAAACCCTGTGGGGATGGAGCAATAACTGAACGGGGAGAAAAATATGAGGATTTAGAAATATCTGGGAGTCAGAAATAACTATTCTGAATAAATCAGGAGAGAAAGTGATAGAGGAAATTAGTTAGAGGTCATGCCAGAAAAGTAATAACACTGTACCCTAGACAATTGAGTAGTCATTTACAGTACTCATTCATCATTTCTATTTAATCACAGCACCTGAAGCATAAAAGAAAATGTCAAAGTAAACTTTAAAACTAAGCTAAATGCAGATGGCTACATGACCTGTCCCACTGTGCAGCTTGTGAGATTAATTTGCACAGACATAAGTTTATCATATCAAATGATTTAAATGTCTCTAACATAATTCATTGGAGACAACAAGGAAACATAAAAATTCATATTTTTAATTTTACCTAACAAAATCATTGCTGTCACTTATTTCTATGCAACATAACAAGAGATACATTCAGTTTAGTAGGAGTAATATTCTACGAAGCATAGAACAGGATCTTTTCTGTATGCCACTGTTTATTTTTTATGAGTAGGGCCTTCATTTAACTTCTTTTCTGTCCAATTGCTCATATTCATAGGTGAGTACTTAATCAAATAGTTCTGTTTTTCATCACTGTAACATTTGTAGTATTAAAAGTGACTGCAAATGTATAGATAAAAATGAGTAGCAGAAGGGACAATTACATTTTAAATAACAGAAGCAGTGATTGGCATGGGGCAAGAGAAGAAGTCATCCATATGATACAGGGCAGTCTGCTAGCCTCTAAACAAGTCCAGATATTTGAGGTTCAGAAATTCATTTTCACAACTAATTAGAGCTTGGCAAAAATATTTAGCTCATTCAAATGTTGTGCCACCAGCTCATGAAATAACTTGTTAACAAGTATCCTAGAGCAATAAATACAGAATTCAAAGATGTTCAGTCTACATCAATTATAGATTAACATTCCTGAAAGAGCTGGCCTGTAAACAAATTTCAATAACTGTAGTCTAGAATATAAGTAGAAAGTGTAAACATGAGAAAAAAGTAACCTTCTAGGGATAAAACATGAAGCAATCAAACAACAAAACTTGAGGCCATACTCGTAACTCCTTATATTAAGAAAAATTTAGTGATTTAACTATTCCAAAGGACTGAATTACAAACTTTTATAATATATTTTGAAACAGGAAAGTAAAATATTCAAAGTTAGTCAAATTAGAAATGCATAAAATGTATACTCATTCATCTTCTCACAAGCAATGATTTCAATGCAGTTGTGTTGCCAATTATAGATGTTCTATATACACTAACCTTGCATGACTCAAGGGTTAGCAAGTTTCCTTCCCTCTTGTGCCCCAGAAAAGAGAGGGAAGATAGATGGTACCAGGATCAGGAATTTCTCTTGCTGTATTCAGTGCCCTAAAACTTATAGTATAATTTAACTACAACTTAACTATAACTACACTTATACTATAACTACATTACTGAGTTAGTGCTAGTAAGCCATTCTACCGAACTTTTTGTACGTGATTTCTACTGGAAACAGATTCCTCACTTTTTTCTTGACTGCATGAGAAAACTACTATGCTTTGATCTGATATATACTTATGCCAAGGTCTCCTAGGTACTGGCCAAGATCTCATCTTTGCTTGAAAAGTTCACACCTGAGAGGAGTCTAGTCTATCACATGATCAAAACCGTAACAGCTATCATGGTTATGAATGAACATCTATTTAGATTTGCATTCCAAACCCACTTAAAATCATAATATTCATGCATCCCTTTTAATATCTCTTCAACTAAAATGACCTGTAATTGACTCTACATAGTCTTTGTTTTCAGAATAGGAAGAAACATATTGTATTCACATTTCTTTGAAATCAATCTCCATTAAAATCTTTCAATGTCATAAGTTCACTATCAAGTCTAGAAATTCCAAATTTCTCATATCTGTGACATAAAGACTTTGAACGCTAATCTTGTTCATTAATAAATTATGGAAGCCCTTGATGACATTTAACCTGTCCTTACAGTGGTTGTAACCTAAATAATGCCTGGCAGAAATTCGTGTTCTAGCTACCTTTATTAATTCTGCAATCTATCACTAAGAAGTTTTTTAAATTAGGAAAACCAAGATTACAAGCTGAATTAATTAATCCATTACAAATATTGGAAGATCGTAGCACAGACAAACAAATACCTAAACCCTGCATGTTAGTACTGTTCCATTTATAACCAAGTTATACATTTTTAAAGGAAATATGATCCCCTTTAACTCTAACATATAGTCTCTATGGACCTTTTATATCTATATTGATAGTGTCTACGGTAGATATATATAGATAGTATCTATGGTGATAATCTTTACAGAGCTTCTGTATCTGTAAGGATGTTTGTTTTAATAGTGTCTTGTAGCTTTTCTAGAAGGAAGGAAGGAAGGAAAGGAGGTAAGTTTATGGGTATTAGATTGTCCCTCCTCCAGACATCCATGAATTATGCAATCAAGTGTGTGAACTACATGGGGTTCAACATGAAGAATTGGTGCAAATCTCATGCCGTGTTTGTCTCTGGAAGTGTATGTTATATACTTGCAGAACAAGCTGTGGTCATGCATAAGTTCAGCAGAAGTACTTGCACTTCTTCACAGCACATGTTCTCTTTTAAATGTAAGAAAAGTTGGTCTCATTATTCTCGCTGTGAATATGATAGCATTGGTAATCATAATGGCTAACGGAGTATTTCTTCATGTAATAGATAACAGAAATAACATTGGCTATTATGAATAGATAACATTGTCTAGTATCGACATATAATGAAGATATTGACAAATAGGATAGAAAAAAACAATATATCTCTTCTTTTCTTTAAATCATGAAAAAAACACACAACCTTGTGTTGTTTTGGAATTCAGATTCTCTGAACTGCCAAAAATAGTAGCAATATATTCAGCATTAACAAGGGCTAGGGGGGGGAAAAAGCATTTTAATATAAGCACTCTCCCCGCCTCTCTACCAAACCCTCAAGTTTTGAATTCTTTTAATAGCATCTAGCGCGCTTTAACTAGAATGAGTTGTTGCTAGAACTTGAATATCCTATTGGTGACTGGTAAATTTTAGTAAGAACGTTGTTGCTGATTACCACATAATTTTGAAAGAAAAAAAAATTTATGTACAATTAAAATTTACATGACTGTGCTGAAGTATTAATGTGAAAGCAATTGGAGGTCATTTCATAATAATCTATGAAAATGTATCATCTAAATATTTCCTACCTTTTTTTCTTTTCCTCACTTCAATCTGTCTGACTGTAGGTTGAGGGAGAAAGAAGGGAGAAATCACATATGTAAGACTGATTCTTCTTTTAATTAACTATTGTCGTTGGTTTGGGCTTTTTAATTTTGAAAGTAAATTAAAATGAGATTATTAAAATGCAGTTATGTATGTGTGCAGTAAACTTTCTGCTTTGTAGGATACAATTTTATTTTGAAAAAATTATTGAAGAAAACATCTGTCCTTAACATTTGTATTACTACATATGTTATTAATGCTTTGTATCAAGTAAATTACTTGTAACATCAGTGTCAGTTACAGCATTGCTCTTTACATATTAAAACAGAACACATTCTGGAAAAATAATTACATCCACAACTTCCTCAGTCAATCTGTGCCAGTGCCTCACCAAATCACGTGGAAGAAACTCCTCCTTGTATCTAATAAAACAACTACCCTCTTTCAGTTCAAGACCGTTAACCCTTTTGCTGTCACTACATACTCTTGTTACAAAGTCCCTCTCCAGTCCCTCTCCAGCTTTCTTGTCGGCCCTTTAGATACTGGAAGGCTGCTATAAGGTCTCCCTGGAATCTTCTTTTCCCTAGGCTGAACAACCTCATCTCTCTCAGCCTACCTCCATAGAAGAAGTGCTCCAGACCTCTGATCCTATTCATGGCCCTCCTCTGAACTCGCCTCAACAGGTTCATGTCCTCCTTATTTTGCACTCTAGATGGGGTCTCATGACAGCAGAGTAGAGGGAGAGATTCTGCAAAGGAGCAGTTTTGCTTATTGGCTCTTCCATCCAGAGACATAGACCACAGAGTTTAGGCAATTACAGTGCATCTGTTTTAAGCAGATGTGTGGTTTTTGTCATCAGCACAAAAAAGCAAACACCAAACAAATGACCATATCCATATGCTACTGACACTTGTTTTTGTCAATTTTGCAACATAAATTCAATTTAGCTAAGAGGATATTTTACAAACAAATGGATTTATGTTCATATATCTTTTTCTTAGTGTTATTTTTTGTTTCCTCTCCAACTAATGGGAGTTCACTGCTCTCAAGTGGCAACAGAACTGGAAAAATATAGTAAGCTTTTAAAAATTGTGCATTCTTGCAGAAAGTTACATTTCTGTGTTTCTTTTAGCTTGGTTTGCAGGATACCAGATACCAGCCAATCTTGTAATCACAGCCCAGACAGTCTGCCCACTCACTGTGAGTACTGTCTGTAGTAATGAGTTTCATCACACTGCAAATTAGATTTCTAGAGTTTTATGCTGATTAAATTATACTCTTGTGACGAATTCATGATTTAGTAAAAGGGATTGAGGAAAATATGCCAATAATCTCTGCTATCAGTAACATTTTCAAAGTACCAATTGCATAAAAAATAACTTCAGAAGTTGCTGGTAGCAATATTTCGCTTATCCTCTGTCTCTGTTTTGCTTTGTTTTTTTTTGGATATTGTCATGGAATCTGTTTCTGTAGGGATTTGTTCATATGCTGATTCAAAGGTATGAACAAAAAATAGCTTGCCTAAGGAGTTTGCAGGATCTCCATTCCTGGAGGTTTTTAAGAATAGTTAAGATAAAGTAATGATAGAAAAACGATAGGTTATTCTGCTATGAAATAAACAGCATTTTCATCTACCTGACATTTCAATTTTAATCTGATCCCGTGATTCTGTGTGATTTGTAGATTTTTTATGGAAAGATAGTTGTGGATATAGAGCAAATCTGTGCAGTCTTCATAAAATTCACTGTCCAGAGCTTGCTTGACTTTTCCTTCCTTTGCTCAAGTTGAAAAGGGATTCCATGGCTTTCTTGGATCACTGCTTTCAGCATTTAACTATCTGTATCATTTTACATATTTTCTTAACTTAATCTTCACTGTTAAGCTGATTTATTCTTGTCTTGTCCCTTGTAAACATGGAACATAATTGATCATTGATGAAGGCCTCTTTATATTAGGATAAGATAAAATAATAAAATATAATGACTAACAAAATCCACCTGATGCCCTCAGAGATCCTGCCAGTGAAGTCTTACTTGGGAGTGAAAACCAGGTAATGTTGGAGTCTGAAGATTTCATATATTTGGAAAAGTACTGCAGGTATTATCAGAGGCTGATACTACTGTAGCAATTGCTTTGAATGGAAATGGTCATTTTGAAGATGGTTTTATTACATTTTGCTTTTGCTCACACAGAATTCATGCTAATATGATATAGATATATATCTTATATATAGATATAGCAAAAATATATGCAATAATTTCCATCTTGCTAAAATGTACCTGTTTGTTGTTACCATGTCTTTATGTAATCTTAGTCTAATAGAGAAGGAATGCGTGTCTTCAGCCTACAGTGACGTCTTAAAAATCTAAAAGATTTTGTAAGAAGTGTATGAATCTTGTTCACTCAGTAACCATAGAATTTTCTCCCATATATCAGATGTTAATCTATGCTGAAAAGTAAGCAACATCTTGTTACAATATTTGGTCACCCTAGGTAAAATGGAGAATTCTTTTGCATCATCCTTTGCTTGACAGCATGCAAGTTGGAAGACCGATTTTAAGTCTCCTTGATACTTTACTTCAAAAAATTCAATTTATTCAAGCTTTTCTAGACACATTTATCTAAGCCTTGTTTTAACCTTTTTGTTTCCTCTGTTCTCCTTTCCATTTTTTGCATTTTATTTATGGTGTCCTCACAGTCTAAAAAAGTCCTAGACCTGGGGCCTTGCAAGAGTCATGTAGAATTTGCATTATTATTTCACTGCCTTATTATATAAGTAATTTATATTAAGACAAACCAGATTGAATTGCTTTCTTCCTCTAACTGTGGGGCATTACTGACTCATAATCAATTTATAATCCATCCCCACTCCCAAATCCTTTTGTATCATATCACTCATAAACATTTTTCTTCACTTCTCTCTGTGCATTTTTTCTCATTTCTAACAGGAGTGCTTTACTTTTTTTTTTTTGTTAACATTATCTTCTTGTTTTTGAACCATTCCTTCAATTTATCAAAATCATATTGAAATCCTATCCTGTCCTACAGAGTCCTCATAAGCTCTTACAGCTCATATAATCTACAAATGCTTTTAGTGTACTTTAATCGTTGTAGTCAATAATGTATGTTTTGTTTTTTTATAAAAAAGGTGCCTAGAGCAGACAGCTAATATGCTTTCTCAATAAAACATAGATAATAATTCTTTGAAAACAGCAGCCTTTGAAGGTAAAGAATTTTTACAAGTCACAAAAAGAGACTGACACTGAAAAAAAGAATATCTGGTGTTGTCAAAACTCTCTATGTAAGTTTCAGGAGAAATTTATAATGTCATGCTTTCAGATATCAGATGATTTCTTGTAACATCAACTCTGGGTGAGAGCTATAATGTCATGTCATTCCCTGTCAAAATCAGGATTTTTTTCTCTTTCTCGAGCATTTAATACTCTGTGCCATTGAAGGAAGAGTAGTAATCTTGATGACTCTTCTGTCTGATCCAGTATTGCAAAATCTAAATTACAGCTGCAGTGAGAAAACAGAGCACCTTTGACTGAGAGCACAAGCTGAAAAAGATGGCAATATAGTGCTGTAGAATTATAGAGACCTAGTCATGTACAAATCCTGCTTAATATCACGTACGTTTTTAGGGAGTGTTAGGGTGTTTTTAGAAGTTATTTTGCTTGTAAATGGAGCAGACACAATATGTGTACCATCAAGGGACAACGGTGGAATATTGAGATGCTTTTTGCTGGATATACTTTTCAGAGAACAGATCTTTAAAGCTTTTAGAGATTTTGCTCTTACAGAATCATGATGGTTTTGCAAGGTAAAAAAGAAAAGCATGCCAACAGTAGGTTAATGCATGTGTGTACTGCAACAGTGTCAAGAGAAGTCATGTCGCAGAGGGAGAGAAAGTCTCAAAAGCATGGATAATGCAACCACTCAAATTAATTTCTGCAGGGCACTGATGTAGCTGGGAATTTAAGAAGAAACTCTTTCCTTTCCCTTCTCAAGCAAATTTTCAATTCCTCAACTGCTGGTTTGCTCCTTTTGACCTCATTTAAGCTGTTAAAGGTAAATCTGTCCCCACCTCCCTGGCCTTGTGGAAGGCACATCAGACAGCAGAGAAATGTGTTTTCAAGCTGCAGAAGTGTTCTGCTAAACTCTAATGAATAAATCACCTTTACCACTGTTTCATTTGCTTTTCTTTGTAGAAGAAAGATGATGAAAGGGTAGAAATTACTTCTTTCTCAACCTCTTATCTCTTGAAAAGGAGCCCTATTGGCAAAATTAGAACTGGTGTTCTCACTTCAGTTATACTATAGATGGCAGAAACATTCAGACTAAGCAGCACAGACTTTACTAAGGAGGATGAAACACAACTCCACTAAAAAGAGAAAGAAACACTGCAGAAAAGATTTTTTTTCTTTCTTTCTTGATATTTTAGTTCTGATTGAGACCATCCAGTTTACCCACCAAGCTGCTGCAGTATTTTTTGTAGTTAGGAGCAATGCAGTAATCACTAATAATGCAGTCAGTTAAGGAGAAATGCTATGTGATGACACTTGTTAGGCCACCACACTTGAGTTGCTAATTCCCAAGGAGAATCAGGGTATATTGTCTGAGACTTACCATTTCACAGCATCGTCATGCAGCTTCTATATTGGAACTGGATCATCGCCAACATGAGATACAAGCAGAGCAATTGTATCTTAGTATAGACATTCTCATTCCATGTTGGGCAATGTAGTAACCTACTTTCATTAAGTTCTTCTCATCACTATAAACATCAGCAACTGTAAATCAGTCTACTGAAGATTTCTATGTTATTGTTTAGGTTTTTTTAATAAGATGAGAAATAGAGATTATGCAGTAATTGAGAGGAGTGACAAAAAGTAACCTGTAAAAGTCGTGTGTAAACAAGCTGTCTGCATAAAGACATCTTGGGAAAAGTCACAAAAGCAGTATGACAGAAACTATCTGTACATATGCTTCATGGTCATCCATAGCAGTAACTGCATGCATTGTACACGCTCATCCCCAGAAGGGACATGCACTGAAGATTAAGGAGTGTATTGAAGACTGAACAGGATAAAAATATTTTGTATACTATTTCTTTGTTTATCAATTAAATAGTATGTATTTTAAAATATTTTTCATGAACTTTTTTTTTTAAATTGCGATAGTTATCAAGAACCCATAAAAGTGCATTTCTTTTTTCCCCCCAAGTTTCCAACATTGCCCTCATATGTTGTATATTTGTATCTGTGATTCTGTTGCCCTCAGGCTTGAAATCTGCAGTTAAATGATTAGTAGTTTTTAATGTAAAAGAAATTGCCTACAACACTTTAGGGCCTTCAGAAGTGTTTGAGCGTTTTCATATAGGCAAACTAAGCTGACATTCTTAAAATGTTGTTCATATCCTTTCCACTCATCTTTTTGCCATTCTTCCATCGTTATTTTTAATCTACTCACTGTAGTAAGTCTATACACATTTCAACAGTCCAGAACCTGGTGTTCTGCTGAGAACCATGATTAGACCTGCACGTATCAGTGAAAGATAAAGAATGGGCCACCATGATGTGAATAACAACCTGTTGTAGGACATGTTATGTACATCAAAAAATCCTTACTAAAACATGCATAATTGTTGAGTTCTGGCAAGATACATTTCTGTTGTTGCAGTATTAAAAGAGACAACTGATTGCAATGAGCATGACAAGACACATTAGCAGTTGACTTATTTATTATGAAGCAGTTGTCCGATACAAATCAAAGTTTGTTAGTGTATTATAGTTCAGATAATGTATCCTCATTCTCAAAGGATCAGCCTTATATTTATTTATTCCATGGATTTAAAACAAATAAATATTAAAAATGTGATAAATGTGCATATTCTCTCCCGATGTGAAGTTGTGTTTATTTTTATTGGAGTCAGGTCAAGAAATAATTATGATAATGTTGTTGCCAAGAGTAGTAACATTCAGATTTTCTTTTTACTTTCCTACAGTTTTATGCATGCAGTCATGTCTCTTGGATGACATATTGTTGAATCTCATTGACATGAGTAGCTGCCGCAGTATAAAGTTTAAGTATTTAAAATATATGATAGTGAACTGTTGGGGAAGAGGGACTCTTAGGGAGTAGCAAGACAGCATGCTCTGAACAAAAAGTAGGTTTTAAGGTTTATATCAATTCTACTCAGTTTAGGTTCCATTTATTATTCTGTGTTGAACATGAGTGCATGAGACTGGCTTGTTCGTTTTGCATCCTCAAGCAAAGCTTTTGCTGAATTTAGAGAATTCAATTTAAAGTAAGGAGGAGTCTACGCTTAGTAAAGCTGCAGTCAAAAAAAGAATCTCCAAAACCATTATATGAATAAAGAGTGGAGTAGACAAGAATGGAGTTGAAAATGAGGAAGAGCAGACTGTCACAGAAACAGTTGGCATAGAGACAAGAGTAGCAAAATATTAGTGTATTATTGACTGAAACAGAAAGAAGAGAGATTTTTTTTTTTCCTATCTCATTACATATGACCATGCATATCTTCAATTAAATTACCGTATTCAGATTCATTAAAGGTCACCCAGTAAATTGGCAGGGTTTTTAATCATTTATGAAAGATATAATACTCTAAAACACACTGCTATTCAATGTCATCAAGACCACAAATTAAGGATGATTTAAAACAGGAGTATTTGTATAGATATAAAGTATCTAACAGAATTATCACAACTTTGGAAAATATATTAAGGGTTATATTTAAAAGTTTTAGGCAATCTCTTATGGAGATCATGAAGATACCCACTGAGGAACAGACCATCATATTCTCATTATTTTTCTTATATTCCTTCTTGCAGTTGATGTCAAATATTAGATTTTGGATTTTTCCAAATTGTGAATCTGGAGATTTGTTTTCCTATGAACCTAAGAGTAGTATTTGCAATTGTCTGTTTTCTCATCTGAGAACCAAAGCTTTGGAATATACAGCATTCCTGAGTATCACTTGAATGCACTCTAGCTATAGATCAAATCCACACCTATCTATAATAAAAATTGTATTAATGCCTGTTGTGACTTCAGTTGTGTGTGTAAAATGAGAAAATTAGAACGTAAATATGTAATGGATTATATCATTCTCTTCAGCTCCCTTAAGTGATGTGTTCTCTAGACATATAATTGATGGCATACACAGATCTTGTGCATCTGATACAATAGTGTTTAATTTTTTTTTTTTTTACTTTTTTGCCTTATTTTGCTTCAGATTGTAATGCGTGCCTCAATTTGCAATGTATCATATCAAGCTACTTAAGGAATGTTCAGAATATTTTTTGTCTGAAGAGTGCACTTATATTTTAAACTGGGAGTTTAAAGAATTGCTGACTTGGCAGTCAATTGTGTTTGTAGCTAGATGAGTACAATAGTGTATTTAAGGGATTTTAATATATTTTATGATGAATTTACTTGAAAGTAATAATCACATACTGTTTATTATCATTTTGCTTTTAAACTGTGCATCAAATTTTTGCTTAAATTCCCTATGCCTTAAGTGTTGTAAGTTCTGGTTCCAATCATAGCTTGGAGGTATTGAGAACTTTCTTTTTTCTTTTGAAGGACTTGAAGGACAAATACAGCCAAGTAATATCGCTCGAGCATGAAAATATTTTTCTGATTACTAAAGCTCCATCTCAGTGTCTTGTAAGAGAGCTCATGGCTGACCAGGCAGCCCTGTATTGTTTCTATCACACAAGAGAGCAGAATTTGGATTTGGCATTCATTTTCTTCAGTGAATGTTGAGAGAGAATTATTTTTTATTCCTTAAGGTCAAAGTTACTTTTTAGCAGCTTCTTAAAGCACTGTTTGAAATGCCAGTAATATGAAATTCAGGGTGGAATATCAAGGCTTTGGAATCTTTCCAGAGGTGCGGGCAATGTGCTGAAATAAATGAAAGAGACCAGAGGTGAAAGGAAAGCAGAAACTAAGGATTTATCTCACCTCATCTTAGGCATGTGCTGTGTAGAGATCAATGTCTTAGCCAAGCAGACGTGGCTAATCAGAGACACTTTATAGTCAAAGGGGAGAAACAGCTGCTTTTATAGCTGGATGCATTTAATGGGATTTGGATGTCTTCTTTAAGATGATATAATTCCCACCTAAGAAATGTCTTTTTCTCTTCCTTGACTACAAAGGGACAGAAAAATGACTAACAACTGAGACACAGACATGTAGATAACTGTGTTTGGCTAAATAAATGCCACTTTGAAACATTGAAAACAATGACAGGAACAAATTAGTTTGCAATGTATTTATGAGCTTTTTTTTAATAATAGTCCACTGTGTTTGGAAATACACAATGACAACCTTAAAGTACAACTGTAAATTTTAATTAAAAACAAAAATGGGGAGAGGTTATTTCTCTAAAGCACCACTTTGCATTTAAAGAAGAAAATTTCAAAAAAGAAATTGCTAGTTAACTGCTATGAAGTCTTTTACTCACTACTTTAAAAAAATGCCCACATATCAAAGGGACTGCTTGCATTTATCAACACAACAATGTTCTGATGTGTAAAATGAAGGAACAGCTCAGAGGAGCCACAAAGAACAAATGAGCAGTATTATCAAAAGCTTGTCAGCAGCCAGTAAACCTGAAAGAGGCAGTTTACAGCCTGAGAAGAAAGCAGCACCAATCTTTCAAAGCAGTTAGACAAGAAGCTGTGAAATCCCATCCAACCTTTTATATGTATAATCATAAAGTGACTTTCACATACTCCATTCTCAGGTAACAATAGTAATAAGCACAGCTGTGTAGTTCAACCAGTGTAATAATAATTACATTTCTATACTTTAAAAAAATAATTGCAATGTAAGTCCTTTTTGTTATCACAGTTCTTATCCTGTTGGTCCTTCTTATGCAAGAGTACAATGCTTTCCTTTAGTCTTATTGTTCTTCCCTGTGTGTCTGCCTTTCTTCTGTAGGAAAGTCTTATGGCTTTTGAGGTAACACAACCAAATGAGTCTGCAGCATTGATTCATATGGAGTTGTTAACATATGCTCCAGATTCGTCACTATCTTATGTATTTCCAAACATATTGTCTTTTACTATTAATATCTATAATTTGCAAGGAGGTTTTAACTGCCTTTTCTAAAATGTTACTGAGGTAATTTTCTTCGGTAAATCATTTAGACTAAAATATTTAGTGTGTCGATTTGCCAATTTTTTGAGATGTGAAATCTTTACCAGTCCTCCCAAAACCTAAATAATGATGTCTTATTGCTAAATTTTGCTTCATGGCTTTCTTTTAAGATAATATAAACAAGATAATTAATATACTCTTTCAAAGGCTGTTGACCTTTATCTTAGCAAAAAATGATTCTTCAATTGCAAACTTTGACGTTTTTCTCCTAGATAGCCTTTAATTCATGACAATACTGCCCTATCTCCCAAGCTTAATTAGCTCATTTAGGGGTCTCTCAGGAAAGATCATGGCAAAGACCTCTTAAAACTCATTCTTCTCTGTTCTTCACTTTGCCATTATACACAAAGAAATGTAGCACTGAAATAAGAGACTATAACAGAGAAGGAAATAGAATAAATATGTTGAGTCCAAGGTTAACTACACTGTCAGAAGGTATTATCCTTGTCTTGGATTTTTTAGCTTTAGAGACTGAATTTATGTTGATTGTTTTTACTCCTGATAAATAGTAGTTTTTACTTTTAAGTTTTCAAATAATTCAAAGTAGATAACAACTGTTAAGAAAAGCTTTGACATTAGGATATGAAACTCTAGTGGAATCACTACACTTTATTTACCAAAATGGGATTTTAAAACAAATTAAAATTAAAATAATATCGGAGTATTTTGACTTTTTGAATTAGCTGGGTTCAATATTCTCAATAAAATAATTTCAGTTTTGATTTTCATAATACAGGTTGATAAACCTGTACCTACAGCACTATATATAAAACCTTATTTCTTTTTTATCAGAATAATAATTTAGAACCTCATTCCAGAAAGACTTTTGTAAATAAGGAAGATTCTTCCTAATTGAAGTATAGTGTACTTTGAAATTATTAAATTCTTCTCATAAGAATATTGCTGTATTTTGTGGTGCTTGAAAGCAGTGTAAAGTTCTTTTTCATTGGCTTACTGACTTGAAAAAATCCTACAATCTTTTTACTAAGGAAGGTGCACATGAAAACCTTACTGCTTGCACCATATGGAATAATTACAAGGACAACTCTCGAAGTGGTAAAGTACTAGGATCTGTTTTATACAGTCAGAGCAGTAAATTAATACCCCAAGGATTACATCGACAAAGTCTGAAGTAATCAGTAGCTCAATAATTGTATCATAGGCACTGGATTTTACCCAGCTAAGCTGTCTCTGTCCTTCTACTATACTGGATTGCTAATGGGAACATTGTCTGCTAAGGAGGAGCTGGGGCAAGTGTAGCATCTGACTGTATTCCAAGGGACTACACTAAGACAGGTAACTGATCATGATATTGGCATAATATCTCATATATTTATTTATTCTTTTGTATCAGTCTTGTGGAAACATTGATGAAAAGCCTCTCAAGCCTGTGAAAGCTTAATGATAGGCAATGACAGAATGTCATGTAATAGTTTTCCTTATGAACACTGTCTTTAGCTGTTTAGTGTTTCATGGTGACTTCAGGCAATGTTTCCAGTGATCCTGAGAATGACAATGTGACTTTCATCACTCTCTATATGTTAACACTTTGTAATAAAACATTGCAGCATATGGGTATGTAAATCCTCAGTTTTGCAGTGAGGAACATGTGTTGAAGCACATTTAAACAAGGGCAGTGTTCTGTATTGCTAAATTCATAACTAGAAAAAGATTGTTTTGGTGAGTGTGGCTAATTCTTTTATATATTTTTTTTTAATAAAAGTAATGGTCTTTTTAAAGTTTTAGTATTATCTTAGTTACAGTTGAGAAAATGTTTTTAGTAGATAGCTTTTTTAAAATTTAATATGCTGTACTGTATACAGTTTTATGCTTTAGCAGAATATTTGACTGCAATTTTTAAAAGCCTGAGTATCAGAATATATTTTAGTATGAAACTGAACTTTCTGTATGCCAACAGAAATTTACAGAATATATAGCACATATAAATGAGCATCAGAGCTGAAGAACTCAAATTACTAAATTTCTTTAAATGCTAAATATACATTCTTGTGTTGTATACAAAAGCGGTTGCAATAAACACTGTTTTGGTAGTATACTAAGTGCAATGAGATGAATACAGATGCTCCGTCTGCTTTGCGATAAAGCTAAATTAATGCCCAAAGGATTAACCTTCAGGATGAAGTGTAATGATTATTATTTTAGAAATTGTTATTAAATGCTCTTTAAAACATGGTTTCACCAAACAAGTTGCCAGTGATGGGGCAGCAGTCCGATGTGAATAAAATACTAAATTTAAACTCTGCATCTTTTTACCTCTGTCTTATCTATTTTAACAATTTCAGTGAACTGCTGAGTTTTTCTGGTTATTTCTTTGTTGATTTTATCATAATTTCCTGGAAGGACTTAGTTTCTACCCCTTAACTTCCTCATTATCAGTGCTACATTAACAAAATCAGAACTGGAATTCAAGTGTCAGCTTTACACCATTCTGAAGAGTATCTCTTCTACCATAAGTAATGACAGCGTTTTAAAATGATCCTTAGTTCACGTAAGACCTTCCTTCTTTGTGAGTTGTTCTAGGAGGTGTTGGCTTCTGCTGCGGTCCTGAGGCCACTGAATTCAAAGAGATGATATTGAGTCAGCTCTCTTGATGTGTTATTTAGATTTATGTAGTTTCCCTTGTAGACATATGACATTCTTTCCAAGGATAGTTAATAAATCATTAAAACTTTATTATTTGTAAAATTGAGTGAATCACATAACTGTGAACTGAGCTGTGGAGAGTTCTAGATAGGGTTTTCTGATCTAAAATTGAGAAAAAGTGGCCTGAAATGTATACAAATCATCTAGATGAGTAGCTTAATGTAGAAAAAATGTCCAGTCACCTGTAGGCTTACAGAGAACATAGAATAATCATATGCATTTGAACATACTGCAGGTCATGTACAGTAAAAATAAGAAAATGCTGCTTTTTTATTATTTAATGGAGGAAATATTGCTGGATTCATTAGTTAAAAAGGAAAAGATTACTTCATTTCTACCAAAGATTACTTTTACTGGAGGCCTGTATGGAGATTTGAAACACCTATTTGAATTTCTGTTACATGTAATCCAACTCATATAAAATTTTACTTCCAGATGAGCATATGGTAGCTTCAGGAGGTAATTAACATCTATTTCCACAGTAAAACTATTCAAAATAAGTTTTGTATTACACTGAATTGCACTTCAAAAGTCTAAGAAATACAATCTGTTATTTATAAAACTTTGTTGTATTCATGTATATTTCCTTAAACTATGGTCTCAGATAAATCTCCTACTTTGGCCTAAAGATTTTCATATCATAAAAAACCCATAGTTTTATAATTATGGCCTTAATTTGCAGTAGTCTATATTTTGAGTTAATTTGTATATTTTAATGTAGTATTTGTAGGGGATAATTTTACTTGTCTCATATACTCAAATCCATCACTGTTTTTTAGCTATAGTTCCTGTTCTTTGAAAAATGTGTGAACTTCAGAAGCAACATGCGCACATTTTTTAACTAAAGTCTTCCACAGGGGCAGGGTACTTTCAAAAATCAGATATGTTATCTATGTTTTTCTGTATTTTACATAATATTACAAGCACTTTTCAGAATATTTTAATTGTACCACAATATATTATGGAATTATGGCCAGGGGTAATTTTTTCTAATGTTGTAAAATGTCATACAAATTCTGATTATTCCTTTGGCAACAAACATTATTTTAACCTAATTTACTAAAATCAGGCTGACTTTGACCATTTGGCAGCAAACCTGGTGCTCTGGGGATGGACAGCTATTACCAGCCACGAAGCTGCTAGTGGCACTACTCTTTGCTGCCTCTTTGCCTGCACAAGGTGACCACTCATGTAACAGCTAGGTAAGCTTGCACTGACTGTCCATGGAAGTAACTTAAAAATGTATCTCGAAGGCAGTAGATGCAGAAGAGTTCACACATGTTCAAAGCCAAATATGTGATTGCATTCTTCTCTGGCTCAAATTGCCTTATGGAATGAAGGCAAATTGTGAGAATTACAGAGGCTCACAGTGCTCTACAAATATATAGTGTTCTGTTTATAGTGCAGAATTAAAATAGAGATTATTTTTCTTTTTTTCTCTTTTCTCTGAAAACAATTTTCAAAAAGAGGGGTTGGGCTTCATGATCTCTAGAGGGTCCTTACATCTTCTACCATTCTGTGACTGTGACCTGACTGTTAGGGTAGATACTATGTAACAGAACCTAAACATTTGAGAAAAACCTTGTATTACTTTTTTTGTGTAGTAAATTTTCAATACAACACATAGAAATTGTTTGCAGGCATGAACACAGTTCCTTGTGGCTAGATTGGTGTATGTAATATGCATCCATTTTCTCATGTACATTTTTTGTGTCTACTGCTGAGTATTTACCAAGTATGTAACTCCTTTATAGACAAATGTCTTGTACTCCATTTTCCAAAATGTACTCTACTATGTAGTTCAAATATCCAAATGCAAATAGAGAAATTTTAATGACAATAAATCATGAAATCCCTTATTTCCCCCTCAACCTTCAGCTAACTGGAAATGGCTTTAGCTCAGGCCATTCCATACAGTTTATACATAAAGATCCTCTAAAGTGGTCCAGATTTGTGATTAATCACTGTCATAAGTAAGTTTGTAAATCTTTCCACAGAGAATTAGAACCCACAAGCACAGAAAATTTACCAAAGTACTAATAGAGTATAAGACAGAGAACTAGTATTCTGCCTTCCCTACTCTAAATGTAATTTTTTCAAAAATTGCCTCATCTGATGCATATCCATATTTACATGACTTAATTTTAACTGACACCAATATCAGCTCAAGTTTATGAAAAAATAAAACCTTAATTAAAATAAACAAACAAACAAACAGAATACTGAGAAGATGATCACTTTTAAAACAGGATGAAAAGTATGAATGAATATATAGTGGAGGGTTAAAACCCTTGAGAAGTCTACCTTTTATAGCCTTACGTAGCTTTCAAGTTGTACCGGTAAACACGAAATCATTAAAAATTAATATTTCAAAAAAAAACTACGTGAGAGAGCAATGATACATTATATTGACACAATCTATTGTATCATACAAGTTTCTGTGTATTACCTTGAAACTACATGAAAATCAAATACTGCAATGCTCAAGCACATAAGAACTTATATGAAAAAAATAACACTTTATCAAATAATTAATAGCTACCATATTGCTTAGTGGAATGTTATCATATACCTCTCTTGGATAAAAATAACTTTCAAGAAATATTCCTCATATATTTTCTCTCTAATTAGGAATTTAAATCTCTCTCTATACAGAACTGGCTGGCTATTATAGTGCACCCAAAAAACCAGAACCTTACATTCCGAATGAACAGCAGAGTTTGCAACATAAGAAAGTTGAAGACAAATAAAACACTAAAGCTGGATTTGCATCTTAGATATAGTAAAGATGAAGGATGTGGAATGCTCTCGAAAAGCTTGCTAGTGATCAACATTTCAACAGGTTATAGGTTGAAATTGTACCAGTGGAAAAACTCCCAGAATTTCCTACTTGAAAGATTTTAGATTGCATTTCTTATGGAGTTTAAGTGAGACCACACCGTAACAAAATGAACTCTGTGACATATATTGAATAATTACATAGTTTTATAAAGTGTAAATGAATTACAAACCATGTATTTGGATTTCTTCTATAAGCTATCGAGAGCTTTTAAATGTATTCTAAACATTTTCTGGAAGAATCATGACATTTAAAGTAAATAATCAGGGCACCTAGCTATTATGGATTAAGTAATTTGTTTTGCTTTTTTTTCTCTAACAATTATGAATGAAGCATCCAAACTTATTGCAATTGATTAAATAAAACCAAAAGTACTGCAGCACCACAGTGACAGAAATGACTATACTATACTGCAGATACACTGGAGCTTGGTCTGAAGTGACTTGGGTATTATAGTCACCCCCCCCCAAGACCACAAGGCCTGCAGCATAAGCTGTAAAACAAAAATTTCAAATTACCAAGTAAGTATGGCTGTACTAATTCGGTTTTCAGAAGCTCAGCTAGATGTTTTTTTGTTTAAAAACCTTTACATTTCCAAGAGAGATAAGACCTCTTCATGGTCTCTACAGTAATTCCATTTTCTTCTATTAAAATAAACAAGTGCACTTCCTGTTTTCAATTTTCCCATAAATCTACAGTGGGGTTGAGTGGTTTGTTTTGGGATTTCTTTTGATCTTATGTGGAAACTAAAAAGTTTTACAGAGGTCATTCTTAGTAAAATTTCTGATTTATTTAAGAGAAAATTTTAAAAAATTCAAATAAAAAAATATAGAGAATCTAAGGAGGCTGAAAAACACTCTTTGCCATCAAAAGAATTCTTAAATGTATACTCTAGCATAAGACTACCTTCATATAAAATGGTATAAATAATGTGTATATAATGTGTATATAATATAATGTGTAGCTGCTTGCTGGGTTTTGCTATTTTTCTATGTGAATTTGGACAACAGAGAAATATTCTGGTACTGCCTTCTATTCCTGTGATTATCTTTGTATTGCACACACTGTATCAGTATCTCAGTAGTCAATCTACAATATTTCCTGCAGCAAAAGAAAAAAAATATATTCTATGCCCAGAAAACAAAGGAAAAAGGTGAGCTCATCAAAACTGTTTTTCAGGTTTTTGAAAGAAAAAAGTCTCCAAAACACTGTAACATTATACTTTACAATCAAAGTTTTTCAAGTCATCTGTGTTTTGAAGCTACTATATCAGAAAACTCTACAGCTCTTGTGGAATATCTGAAATAGCCTTTACAGCAGACTGTGCATGCCTTTAAAAGCTAACATCAGAGACTATGTTTTAGAATGATTATTATTATCTCACTTTTAGAATTTAGAATGGTAGAGTTGGAAGGGACCGCTAGAGATCATCAGGCCCAACTCTCTCTGCAGAAGCAGGTAGACCTAAATCAGGTCGTACAGTAATGTGTCCAGGTGGGTCTTGAAGACCTCCAAGGAAGGAGACTCCACACTCTTCCTGAGCAGCCTGTGCCAGGGCTCCCTCACCTGAACAGTGAATTTGTTTTTTCTTATGTTTAAATGGAACTTTTTGTGTTCCAGCTTCATCCCATGACCCCTTGTCCTGTTGCTAGGTACCATAGAAAAAAAGGGATGTCCCAACCTCCTGACACCCACCATTTAGATATTTGTAAATATTAATGAGATTCCTCCAGTCCTCCAGACTAAACAGCCCCAGGTCCCACAGCCTTTCTCATATGAAAGGTGTTCCAGTCCTGTGATCATCTTGATGGCCCTGCACTGGACTCTCACCAGTCCATCCCTCTTGAGCTGAAGAGCTTGTCAATATTATCAATATAAGCTATTAATTTTAATAACAAATGAAAAAAAAACAGTACCTTATGCTTCCCCCCATGGTGCAACTCTGCTTACAGCTGCATTTTTTTCTGATTTGCACAAATATAGCTTAAGAAATTATTATATCCTGTAGTAAATAAAGGGAGTGTGAAGGACAGCTCTGATCTCTGGAGCAGCACTCTGAGTTTTGAGAGTGCAAAAATGGTGAAGAACTGCTGGAAGACCATCAGTACTTTTACCTCACAAAGATTTAAATGTATTATCTTCATGAAATATAAAGCTGAAACTAATTTGAAGGTGACAGACTTATGTATAAAGCCTGAAAGCTGCAAACAAAATTTACTACCTGGCTAGCACTAGTAATAGTACCGGCTCTACTGAAATTTTATTATATTCTTTTAAACCTGGATAAAGTAATTTTACATTCTTTTCATTTATTAGCTATTTGCATCAGTACAATGGTGAGTAGTTCAGTAGTCTGAAGGAGAATAGTATAAGTGAATCAATAATTCATGGCTCTGAATGATAGAACTAATATAGCAACCTCCCAAAATGTCAGCATACAGGGTGAAACCTATAAGTAAAAGGTCCTCTTTTTCATAGAGAAGTTAAATAATTATTACTCAGAGCAATAGAATCCAAATCTGAACATTTAGAGACAGTCAGGAATTCTTGAAATGCTTTTCTGTTGGTGTCTCTTAGATGAATTATTGTTTCCAATACAGTAAATATTTATCTTTAGTACAGACAATGAGGAGGTGAGCTGTGAATCATGATGCTTGTTTGTGTTATCATATGGAAATTAAAGATAGTTGCTGATCATGGATTTCCAGCAGACTTGGTTATGATCTCATACTGGTTACCTGTGCCTAGGCATGGCAAAGCAAAGACAATGCTCTTGCCCAGATGCTGGATGCTTTTTGTAAGAGCACATTTAGTTTTGAAAGGATCATAATTTGTAATATTCCTAAACATAATGTTTTATGTATATCTCTGCTACAGCTAGAGAAGTTAAATATCAGGATTTAGAATTCACAGGTGAAAGATTAATCTAGTTTTTCACTATCTCTATGAAAAAATAATAATGGCCACATGCAATGGTGATATAAATAGACTTGCAAAGTAGACAACAGCAGTCATGTAACATTAGAAGAAATGCCAAGTAGGCATCTAATCAAGGTCTCTCCCTTCATAGTTTCTCTGCAGTGTTCACGTTACCAGTCATGAGATAGGGACAAATTTCTACATAACAAAATTAATCTACTTTATGCCGTACCCTTAAAAGTGTTGAGGTGTTAAGTGGACTATTTTGTTTCTCATGTTGAGTTTGCATTTATATTAAGCAAATAAAGCATCAGGTGTGTTTCCTATGTTCTTGCTATATATTATTTGCAGTAGATTAAAATAAAGCTAATACTAATTCAAGTGAAGAAAAATGCAAATCCCACTAAATGTTTACATTTCCCACAAATAAGTTTAAATAGCAAATAGACTGTAAAGTGCAACAGATTTGTATTCAAAAAGATCAGATGCCTTAGTAAGTTTGGGCTGATGAATCCATATGCAAAGTTTATGGCTGCCTTGAGTCACCAAAGCAGTGCTTTGCAGCTGAAACACCTCAATATTCTTGCCCTGCTGCATGGGAAGTGCTGCTTATTGCACTCTTTTACTACTTATATCTAATCATAAGCATTTTTTTTTACATGTATCTTACACATCCATTTACATCTCAGCTGCTTTTAGCATACTGAATACCTTCAGATACACAATTAGTGCAGATTGAGTTTAACTGAATGTGATTCCTAAGCTTCCTGAGCAAATTTAAATATTTTACTTTTTAATCTTGATTTTCATGGCTTTTCAGTTTAGAATCTGTTGTCTTGGGTTTATTTTTTTTTTCTATACAAACACAGCTACACTATCTTTGTGTAATAGCCTCATTTTATCTCTTAAATGATACAGTAACCAATATAAAACATCTGGATCAGAAGCAATAGGGTGGAATTCTGCAGAAACACAGCATAAAATAGTGTCATGAGCACTTACTAATATCTGCTTAAGTGGTAGGAACACAAAAATTATGTAGGCAGAATAAGATACTTGATGTTACTTGAATCACAGCAGTACTTCTTTAAATTGTTATCCATTAACTCCCTGCCAAGTTTAAATCATAATTTAATTGATTTCTCATAAAATACAAAAAATATTACTCTGTGTGTCAAAGTTCAGTTTTGTGAATTGGAGAACTCCAAGTAAATGGAAAATAAGCAGCATGAACTGAAAAAAAAAAAAAGTTACATAATTTAAAATACAGTTTTTAATTACTTTTCATTATTTTTTGCTCATGTGATATTTTTTGATAATATGGATACTTGGGTGCTTTCGTTGAAAATATACTGCAGCATCAAGTATAATACATTTCCATATGATGTATTTTTCATTGTTAATGTTTTCTGAGTATTTTCCAAGCATACTGGATTATTCTTCTACCTTAAATCATAATATACAACTCTTCTAATAAGTTTGCTGCAGATTCTAAACTGGAGGAAGTGGCTGACACACCAGAAAGCTGTGCTGCTGTTCAATGAGACCTGGACAGGCTGGGAGTTGAGCAGAGAGAAATCTAGTGAAATTGATCAAGGACAAGTGTAGAGTCTTGCATTTGGGAAAGAAGAACCCCGTGTACTAGCACAGGCTGGAGAATGAACTCTTAGAGAGTAGTGTAGAGGAAAGGGACCTGGGAGTCTTGGTACACATCAGGATGAACATGAGCCAACAATGTGCCCTCATGTGGGCACACAATGGCATCCTGGGGTGGGTTAAAAGGGCTGTGGGCAGTAGGTCAAGATAGGTTCTCCTCCCCCTCTACTCTGTCCTTGTGAGACCGCATCTGGAATATTGTGCCCAGTTTTGGGTCCCTCGGTTCAAGAAGGACAGGGAGCTAATGCAGAGTTCAGCGCAGCATCACAAAGATAATGAAGCAAGTAGACCTTCTCCCTTCTGGTGAAAGGCTGAGGGAGCTGGAGCTCCTTAGCTTGAAGGAGACATTAATGTTTACAAATAGATAAAGGGCGGGTGTCAGGAGGATCGAACCAGACTCTTCTCAAAGATATGCAATGATAGAACAAGGGGAAGAGAGGACTATCTGGAACATAAGAGATTCCAAAGAAACATAAGGAAAAACTGTGAAGGTGACGGGGCATTGGAACAGGCTGTTCAGATGGATTGTGGAGTCTCCTCTGCAGACATTGAAAACCCATCAGTATGAGTTCTTGTGTAACCTACTCTAGGTGGCCTGCTCTACCAGGGGGGTTGGAGGTGTTGGACTAGATGATCTCTTGAGGTTCCTTTCACCCCTTAAGTTTCTGTGATTCTCTGATTCTTGACTTTTTTAGCTGAAATTAACAATTTCACATTTGGTGCTAAAATCCACATTTTACTTCTGCTACCTAACAGTTATGTACGGGGTTATACTTAGCCTAATAAATATAATGGCCAAGACATATTGCCACTAACACCTCTGAGCTAACTCTCTTTCCTCTCATACTGAGTAGCCTATGGAGTATGGGCCTTGGAACTCTGTGTTTTCTTGTGAGCTACTAACTGTCACGGGCCAAAATTGGCTCAGGCTCAGGAGATGCTCAGTAACAGTGTAAGTGCATGGGAACCAGTGTATGAGTATGTAGACTCCCACTATGCATATATATTCCTCGTGGCTACTTTCTTTGATGCCATACTGAGAGATGAACGTGGAAAAATGGTTAGATAAGCCAGCATTCCCAGCTCTAATAGTGATCTAATAAGAGTGACAGTTATGACACGGATAACTGTCCCTTCCAGATCACTGAGTTTGGTGCTGTGGACTCGATCAAAGACCTCAAAGTTCATTCTTGGGAAACTAAGTAGAGTGAGTAGATGTGGTGGTTTAGTCCAATGTCCACCCAGTCATAATATCACGCTCCCTCCTAAGCTGGACAGGAGAGAGAGAGGAATACAACAAACTGCTTGTGAGTTGACATAAGGACGGAGAGATCAAACTCAGCAATTAGAATCACGGGAAAAAACAAACTCAACTTAGGGAGAGAAGATTTGACTTATTTAAGAACCAATAAGAGCAGGGAGATGAGAAATAAAACCATCTTAACACCTCTCCCCACGCCTCCACTTCACGGGACTCCTTT